>MQRK01173201.1:4916-21326 GCA_001938485.1 Girardia tigrina
CCATAGCGATTCCATCAGTTTGCATAAACCATTCTTCATTAAAAATAAATGGTACGTTTTTTGTACTGAATTCCAATAATTCTCTTAATGCTTTACTACTCAATGACTTAGTTTTATCTTCTACCAAATTATCCCATAATTTAACGCAWAAATTAATGGTTTCATTCAATGGAATATTTGTGAAAAGATTTACTATATCAAATGAAGCCATCACTTCACGGTCTGATTCAATATTCCAATTCAAAATTCGATTAACAAATTCAAAACTGTCTTTACATTCTAGAGGATTTTTAACCAAAGGTTTTAATAATCTCTCTAGAATTTTTGCAACTTGATATTGTGCACTACCAATCATAGATAAAACAGGTCGCATTGGAATACCTTCTTTATGAATCTTAGGTAGACCATAAAGTTTCGAAGGTTGCGATCCTTGTACTATAAAACCGTTTTTTAATTCATTACCCGCGAACATATTAAAAGATGTAAAGGTAATCTTATGGATTACAATAATGATTTTAAAGTGATTTAAAATAATTTTGACACAAATTATGAAAGGATTATTGCCGAAGCATTGTTAATAAAGCATCATAAACCATGCTTAAACGTGCAAGGTGATTCATCTAATCATATTAAAGTTTTTTAAAATATCATTAAAATACTTTTCTTTTTTTTTTAAAAAAAAAGAAAAAAAGCATGTTTTTGAGACGTATGATGTAATAGTTTTCAACTATATAAATAGCAATTAATCACTTTATTTCATTGCACTGAAGATGCCGAAATGGTGAAACGCGTTTGTATTGGGAATAAATTTAATATTAAAAAATGGCCTTTCTTTTCATCATTATTAAAAATGCCATTATCAATTCTAGATATATATATAGATATATATATAATAATTTTGATATATATATATATATTATACTTTTCAATTAATTCCAATGGCAATCGGGTTAATAAAACAAAAAATAGCCATTTTTCCAAACATTTATTTTTATTTTGCAATACTAGTTTCCGCCATATTGGTATCTTCAGTTGACTAATTGAAATTTCAGATTTAAGTCTCTTTTATATAGCGGTAGACTGTTACGCAATACTATTCAATTTAAGGCTTTTTTTATTTTTAGTATTATTTACTTTACTTAAAAAAATAACAAGAAAAAATGTCTAAAACTCAATATTTAAAATTTTAATTATTTATTCAAAAAGAAAAAAAAGAGACAAAAAGAAAAAAACTTAAAAGAAACAGAAGACAAAAAAAACTAAGAATTAAAATATTTTAATATAATTTGAGGAATCACTTTGAACATTTAAGCATGGTTTATAATGCTTAATTAACAATGTTTCAGTGATTATCCTCTCCTTATAATTGTCAAAATTTTTACATAAAACACTAAATTCCTTATCACTCCCTATATTTTCTCGATTTCTACAATTCAATATATGATTAAGAATGGAACTGTTTTGACTCGATTGAGTATGTTCAGTAATTCTAGTTCGAAGATGACGGTTTGTCTCTCCAATGTACAAGGCTTCGCACTTGTGACATTTAAACTGATATACTATATTTGCCTGCATACTCAATGGAGTTTTTGATTTATTAGAAAAGAAACCAGAAACTTTATTTGTGGTAAAAATTACCTTCAATTTAAAAATTGAAGGAGTTCTTTTCATTAATGAATTTTTGAATGTATAACACATTCTCAGTGTTATTTGGAACTTCGATTATGTTGTGACTTTTATTATTTCATTTCCTAAATATGGAGTCAATGGCATCTTTAATTAGCTTATTTACATAATTTTTATTGTAACCATTCTTTTCTAATCTATTTTGAAGGTCGTTTAAACCATCGTCCACGTTCCCATAAGAGGAATTCATTTGGAATGAATTATTTTGGTAAAAAAGTCTTTCAACCAATTCAATTTTTCGATGATAAGATAAAAAATTCTTCAAGTGGTTCATCAAAAGCATCAACAGATGAAGAAATAACTTCGGAAAGTGATATATATATATATATATATATATATATATTGGGTTGGCCAAAAAGTCATTGCGTTTTTGAGTACGTCCTAATAAAAAGCTTGAAAATATAAAACGATGTGATAAAATTTAAATTCAATTATATATTCTGAAACCTTAATTTTCAGACTATGTTTATACAAAATATTAATTGATTTTGTTTTAATATATTACTTTACCGTCAATTCGAAATGGAAAATCAAAATGAGCATATTCGTCATGTTTTGTTGCACTATTTTCACAAAGGGAAAACCGCTGTGCAAGCTCATAAGAAGATATGTTTTGTATATAATAGTGACTCCTTAAAACTTCGACAATGTCAATATTGGTTTTTTAATTTTCGTTCTAAAAAATTTCATCTGAAAGATGCACCACGCTCCGGTCGACCAGTTGAAGTTAATGGCGACAAAATAACAGCACTGATCAATTCTAATCCGCATATGACGACAAGAGAAGTTGCAGAGATTCTGGAAATATCAAAATCAAGTGTTTGAAGTCATTTAAAGAAACTTGGATTCGTCAGTTAACTCAATAGGTAGTTTCTACATGAGCTGAAAGAAATTCATTTAGTGAAACGTATAGACATTTGCGATTCCCTTTTGAAGCGAGAAGAAAGTGATCCATTTTTGAAGCGCTTGATTACGGGTGACGAAAAATAGATTGTTTACAACAATGTGGAACGCCGACGATGATGGACAAAACGTGGTGAGCCTGCCAAAACGATCCCAAAAGCAGAAATTCACCAAAAGAAATTTATGCTTTCCGTCTGGTTGGATTTTAAAGGAATTGTGTTTTTTGAACTCCTTCCGAGGAATGAAACCATCAATTCAGACAGATATTGTGGTCAGCTGGAGAAATTGGCTCATTCAATTCAACAGGAACGTCCTGAATTGGCAAATCGAAAATGAGTTGTAATTCAGCATGATAACGCAAGACCGCATACAAATTGAGCACTCGCCAGAAATTCTTATCACTGGGTTGGGAGGTTTTGCCGCACCCACCGTATTCTCCAGACTTGGCCCCATCGGATTTTCACTTATTTAGAGCACTGCAGAATTCCTTAATCAGAAAAACATTCGCCACTGATGATGACATGAAATCGTTCCTAGGCGGCTTTTTTGCTGACGAAGGCAAAGGTTTTTATGAATGAGGAATAATGAAGCTACCGGAAAGGTGGAAGAAAGTGATTGAAAATAATGGACAGTATATCGTGTAAAAATATTTCCGCATCCATGCCATTTTTTGATAATAAATATTTTAGTAAAAAACGAAATGACTTTTTGGCCAACCCAATATATATATATATATATATATATATATATATATATATAATAATAATTAAATTAATTTAAATAAAAGAATTAAATATATAAAAGAAAACTTATTGTTTAATTTTTATGACTCATTCAGAGTCAAAATGACAACTCGATCTCGGGTGGACGTGTATCTGAGGACTCATTGAGAGTCAATACTGGTCGATTAGTGAGTGATCGAAACCAATTGGTCTCATTGATTAACCAATCAGAGCGAGCTTTGGCCTACAGTAAAGAATTTTAAATTTTCTTTGATTATTTTAAAACTTTTAGTGATATGCTGATAAAATAAATAATTGGTGAACTGAAAAAATAATCTCACAATTAAATATAAAATAGGTTCAGCATAATTACAAAACACCGGATTATCAAATGAGTCACTGTGACTGTTACCACAGTCTGGTTTTCAGAACATCCTGGAGATCGGTTGGAACGCGTTTTTATAGTAATATTAATATTTATTTTGAATATTTAATAAATTTATTCTCATTTGTTTAAAATCTAATCATTTATGAATTGATGTTTAATTTATGATTCATAATTTCATGACTTAATAAATAAATTAAAAAAAATATAAAAAAATGATAATTTTATCAGTTATAATTTAGACAGTTTTATATTAATGTGTAAAGAAGTCTTTTTTATTATTTCCATTTTTTGATAATAATATGACAGAAATTCAAACTTTAAAAGTCATGATCTAATCAATCAAATAATAAAGACCCTAAGTTTAAAAAAGACAGGAAGTAAAAGAATTCTCAAGTTTTTAAGTCTATTTAAAAGAAAGATGTTCCAAAAAGATCGAAGAAATTTCATTTTGTATTCAAAAAGTCCCACAATGCATTTTATGGTGTTTACCCAGTGTTTTCACTGAAAAGATTAAAAGGACATGGCATTATCTTTGAAAACAATGGGGATATTAAATAAGTATTTGATAAGGTATCACAGAGCAAAATAACTTTCCTATTTCTTTATCATTGAGTCTAAATTACCTGATTAGAACCGTTAATCAATATAATTTCGGGGAAAATCCCACTACCGGATGATTATGGTTTTTATCTTAAGGGAAATAAAAGAGTATTACAGTAAGGCTTGAAAGAAAACGAGAAAGCCCACTGGGAAACGGCTGAAGTTTTGAATAACAATATGCCTTTTCACAAAGCTAGGATTTTAAAGGGCAAAGCAGAAAAATTTGTCCTGAAACTTTTCTACCCACGTACAGAACGACTTCAACTTCTTTCAATATTTAAAGAACGTTTTCCAAATAAATATTAAGAGGATCGGAGAATATACAGTGTTAAATAATAAAAATATGAAATTTCTTGGTAATTTTTTTATTCCTATTTCATAATAACGAAATCGAAAAATAATGTTTTATTCAAAAGAATTAATCTGATATTTCTTTCTTGTTTTTTTTTGTTTTACATTATAAAAAAATTTAATTATTAAGATCAATACACAGATTAAACAATTTTAAGAATAAATTACAAATAACAATAGTATAAATATATAATTTATACGAACAGAAACTTTAAAAAATATACAAATGATAATTATCAAATTACTTTATATTAATTTTGCTTCGATATAAAAAAATTAAAAAAAATTCGATGATATTAAAAGCAAGTCAGACAAAAATAATTGAATTTCTTTTTAAGATGACTCTGAAAATTAATATTTACATATAATATTGGTAGTTTTTCCATGGCATAAAACGCTTTTTTTTCAATTGTAAAGAATTGTATGATAAACCATTCTACTGTTAATTAGTTTTTAATTAAATAATGTATTTCTATATATTTTTAGTAAAAGATTGTTTAAAATATAATTATTGTATACATTTTAATGCTTTCTTACAATCATCATCCCGAGTTCAAAAATTGTATACAATATTAAAAATAATTAACAAAAATATTGAGAAAACAGAGGAAGCCTTAGAGGGAGCGAACACAAGCTATAAATTGTCTATAGTCCCCATGTCACTGTGATGGCAGAGTGAACGCAATTGCGTGATTGCGGCTCTGCAGCACTAGTTGGGGATCACTGGGTTGCAGATGAATTACAAAAAATCTATTATCCCAGTGCTCGGCGTTCCAATTCAAATGATACAAGAACAAAAACATAACAACTGCCGAACGAAATTCCAGTTTCATTGAACAGAGATGTCCAAAATTAGAATCGTAAAGACTGAGAGAAAACTCGATGTCTTGAACGGCATCAAAATTTTTTATTATGTATATAAAATCATAATTTACAACTTTTTTAACTTTCGGGAAATAAATTTATGAGAATGAAGATTTAGATCACTTGCATTTATAATAATTCTTTTATTATCTATAAATATTATTTTTAAGAATCGAATATTTTTTTGCTTTATTTCCCTAATAAAAAGCGGTTTTAAGTTATAAATTTATAATATAAAATAAATCAAAGTTTTTATTTTTCCAATTTATAATTGACTCGCTTAGTAAATTATCCATTGAGAATTTACTCTTATATTTCTTTTCAAAACTAATCACAAATTTGAATTCCATAACACAGCTTTTTTTCTCAAAAATATTATTTAATTCAAAATTCTTTCCCAACAAAACTCGCCAAGTTAGGTTTACACAAAATGTTTTTACAATACTTAATTCCAATACTAATTCTCGCCGCAAAACAAGAACAATTTAAATTAAATTCTCGCCACAAAATATCATTCATAAAAAATATTTAAGATACGTACAACAATTTTTCAAATTTCAAAAATAATCAAAACTCAAAAATGTCGTTGGATGTGTGTGGGTGTACCAAAACGCTGAATTAGCTAACCAATCAGAGCGAGTGGTTAGAAATATTGAATTTAAAGTTACTTTTAATTTAATTCTTATTTTTTGTCAGGTCCAATTTTCAGTTAATTTTTGTCTTTCCCGAAACTGGTATACATTGCTATTTTTTCGAAACCGATATTAACTGTTATTTTGTGGAAAACCCAAATTTAATTCTTTTTGAAAACGATTCATAATTTTGTAGAAAACGAATAATATTTTTATAGACAAAATCGATTTATGATATTTTGACTATTGTTTATTATTGAATTTTACTAGTCAAAATGCAAAGAATCAGAAGCACTTTCGATTCAGTGCTACTTGCGATTTATAAATCCATCAAAAATTTTAGACATTTTAAGAAGACCTCGATTTTGTTTTGAAACATGATTTTTTAACGTGATTTTGAATTGTCTTTGGCTGATTTTCAATTAAACATTTTGCTAATAACGAATTTAAATTTCTCGAATTTTTAATTTATTTTATTCTGATTCCAATAATATGTCTGATCGATTTTATACCCAACAGGGCCTATAATTTGGAATCATCTAAGCTCATATCATTCTCTAGCGCTTTTGCTACCACTGTTCGATCAGTCTTAGGAGCAACTGACCGCATTTTTTATTCCTTATACCTTATGTCTTATATATTTTGTCATCATAGTGGTAATCCTTTGCTGAAAATAACTTTCATGACTCCTCTCAGTTGTCTGAATATTTCGAGGAGTTCATCTTGAGCATTGAGATCAAAATCTATTAGCTCGGTCACATATGGGGATTTGTATTTTCTTAACCTTTCAGTTAGGCTTCTCTAAGTTTTAGAGACAATTTCCCTTAAGTTCGAAGTTAGAAGCAAGTTCTCACTTCAGTCGTCTTCGACATTAAGAGTCTGCAAATCACCAGTTCTCTTTTCACATATTAAAATGAGTATTTATATGTATTGTTCGTCACCGGACTCCATCGACCCTAACACCTAACCAATGACAGAATTTAATTACTCATAATCATTCTAATTCTTCATTTATTATTATTAAAATTAATAATTTTCTATTTTGTAATTTCTTCTTGTGTGTAAAATATTTGAAAAGTTATTTGGAAATCAAAAATCATTTAACATTTTTCATTTTATTTTTTGAATCAAAATTTTAAAAATAAAATATAAAATAAATTATATAAAATTATTTTTTTTTAAATTGGATGATGTTCTAAAAAATCTGTATTAAAGTGAAAACAGATATTATTCATTCGCAATATTCTCATTTTATTCCCAAAAGAATACTTAATGTACTTAAAACTATGTAAAACATTTTGAATTTTAACAAATAAATATAATAATAAAAGAATTGGAATAAATAAAATGATTATTTTTATAAATAAAATGTAATCATGAATCTATTGATGATATTATTATTGTTAAATAATAATAATTGTTAGTTATATCAACATTGGAAGTCATAGATAGAACCATTAATATCGTTTTATTATACACAAATTTAAACATATTTCAGCTACTTTTGGTTAACTTATAAACAAATCGCCATTTTTTATTATTAAATTAATCTTTTATTTATGAGAAAATATTAATAATCTTTAATTTCAAATCTTTTTTAAATTGAATTATTTTAAACTCAATAAACAAAATGAAAATTAATTAAATTAATTAAAATAATTAAATTATATTATTAATAATAATAATATAAATAATAATAATAGTAATAGTGATAATGAAAATAGCAAATGTATTTCTGTTCATAAAAGAGTTTTAGAAATTCTAAAATATGTGATTTTTTTTTATTTTATAGTTTTACTAAAAGAATAATCATGTACAGGTACATCATTTTTAAAAATGTTTTTGAAAAGTAAGACCGACTGGAATTGACGAATAGACGATTCATGAATCGTGTACCAAAGAAGCTGATTTTATAACATTTGATAATTCAAGCGTAGAATTGAACCTTGAAGATTCATGGTTAAATCGAATATTGATTGAAGATAGATAATACCTGTTCTCAGAGACAGAGTTATTCCTTGTGAGTTCTCTTTCATAAAAAAATATCGAGCATTTTTTAAACTAAAGCAATACTTTTCATGAGACTCTAACAATAAAAAAATTTAAGATTCGATCAAAAATTATTTTTAATACACTGTGCAAGAGGCAAAAGGTCTCTGAAAATCGTGTAAAATTCTTTCCTAGACGAATCAATAGAAAATAATCTTAAGAATACATTTAAAATTTTAGACTCCTTCAAATTTATTTGTGCTTTTTCCATGATTGTCCTCGTATTGCAAGAAAATTCTTTGATTTAAAAGTATATCATTTGTACCATCTTAGAAAAATCAGCCTCCAGATTTTGATGCTTAAATCTATCTCTTCAGTTGAATCTTTGTCGCTTCTCAGATACATAATCGGAGTGTTAAGAGAACTCACACATTCGGCAGAACATTTATTACATTCACAATTTTTATCATCTTTATGATGATCAACAGTAATGCTTTCACTTAGATCCATCAATCAATTTTCAATATCTCCCATTATAATCTGAACTATACTTGATAAGATTATTTTATTTAAAAATATTTACCCTAATTTCTTGCATATAACCCGCACCAATGTATAACCCGCACATTAAAAATATCAAAAATTTATATGAAAAGTATAACCCACATCCTCGAATTTTCGGGAAAACTTACTTTTTTTTCATATAACCCGCGGGTTATACACAAGAAATTAGGGTAATTTAAATTTGATTGGCTGAAATAAAACATTTTTATAGTCATTTTTAAACATTAATTTGATTTTAATTATTTAAAAATTTACAAAAATAAAATCATTACAATTATTTAAAAGCTGCAATAATAAAAACTAAAAATTGAATATTAAATATAAATTTAAATAAATTAGTTTCAGATTATAAAAAATTAAATATTGACAATCCATCTGGTTAGGAGAGGCACAATCCCAAATCAACATACAACATTTGAACATGCAAAAACTACACAAAAACATCCACACACCAAATATTCCTCACATCCCCCTCGATTTAAATGGCTGTAGCCATTCCACATTTCTGATCAAAATTCTACCATCTTCTAGCTCCAATTCATAACTTCTTTTATGTCTTCTGCTTTTTACTGTGGCTGGACCCATATATCGGTCTTCTTCCTTTGTAGCATTTTCTTTTTCTATCAAAACTTTGTCCCCTGTATGGAACATTCGTTTTGTTTCTATCGTATTTTCGCTCTTTTCTTTCTTATCACAACTCTGTTTCTTAGTATCTTTCCACCAATGTCTTAGCTTCCTATAAAATATCATTTCTGCTGGTGAGATTCCTGTGGTAGCTTGAATTGTGCTGTTCATCATAAATTCTGCTTCTGGCAATAATTCCGTCCAATCTTTGTGGGCTTGATCTTTTATCCTTATGTTCATAGCATCTCTAATAGTTCTAAATTGTCTTTCAATGATGCCATTCGTATTGTGATGATAAAGACTGGAATAAATTATTTCTGCTTTAAATCTCTTCAGTGTGTCTTTGAAGAGTGTCGATTCAAATGCTTTACCTCTATCCACATGGATAGGACGTGAAACTAAAAGAGGCCTTCAAAATCCATATGAAGGACCGTTCAATGTTATCAGCCGAAGCACGGATTTGAAAACATTTGAAGTGAAAGTCAATGAAAATATCAAGCGCATTTCAATAGATAGACTTAAACCCTGCTTCGGCCTACAAGATCTTCAAATATGAGGGGAAGTTATGTAGAAACACATTTCTACTTATAAAAAAATTAATAATTAAATTATTAATTTTTAAGTTTGTTTAAATATTCACTTTAAAAAAATTTTTTTTAAAAAGTTCCCAAGTCAAGCTTGTTTTTTTCTCGTTTTATAAAATGTCGTCTTCATATAGTAATGGTAGGCAACATTAAAGACCCAGAGGAACAAAAAAGACGGATGTTCAAGGTGGGAGATCAGATGTGAGTAAAAAAAGAAGTGAGACGCAAAGGAGATGACAGATATGAGGGACCATACACTATTATCGAAAGGACTCATGAGAGGAGTTAAAAATTGGATGATGTAGATAAGAAGCAAATAATCAGAAATGTTTAAAAGTTCAAAAATTTTAAAGAAAAGTGGGAATGTCAGTAATTTTTTAGGAAATATTTTAAAAATTTCTGAAACAATATTTGAATTGAAAGTATCATTTTAAAATCAAAAAAAACAAATCAAGAACTAAATAAAGTTATGTTAATTATGATAAAATTTCGTAAGTTTAATTATAGAAAATGAAATTATTTATTTGTCGGAATAAAAAAAGTCAAATGGATTAATAATACTATATTTATTTTTATTATACCAGTTTGAGATTTATGAAATAAATAGTTCCTCAAAATGAAAAAAAATAAATGAATTTAATTTTGATTAAATTTAAAATGTATTAGACATTTTTTTAGAGAAATAAAACTTGAAAACTGATGTCAGCTTTTAAAATTGATAATATGGAAGATCTTCCAAAACATCTAACAGTCATTTTCTCGATTTGTTTATTAACAACATCACCAGCAATTCAAAGTCTCCATAAAAGGTCATGTACATTCTGTCTCGTAACAAGGCTCAAAAAAACCACGAAACCCTCTCCCGTTTTGGTCAACCCGTAAGAATAATCAGAGACAATATTCAATCATCATCCTTTCCTATAATACTAAGCCTCGTCTCATTATGGTTTAGAAAATGAAAGAAATAGACAACCCACGATGTTAAACTGTCTCCAACGAATGTCGGTAATAGGCTTCATTTTGACGGATTACTTGAAAGATGTTTGATAATTTCTCTTACAAATATCCACAAGACATTTTGCACAAGACATATCCAAGACATTTGAAGATTGAGAAAAAAACACTCCTCTCAGACGAGTCTTATTGTCTTCACTTCGAATCGGACGTATTAGCGTATGTTAGATGTCCTGAGATTGAGAGATTCAATCCTTGTTATCAACTTTGCTCCGTAAAACATGATGAATGCAAGCTAATTGTGTGGGGTTGTTTCTCTCTAAATGATGTTTGTCCTTCGTCAGTATTTGGGAAACCCCATGGACAGTTACATTTACAAAGACATTCTAGAAACCAAAATGTGTGGCATGTAGTGGTTCATGGTTAGATATTCCAACAAGAAAGCCACTCAAAGCACAGCTGTGCCTTTTTCTTGATGTTGACAGAGAAGAGTGAATCTAATGGAAAGGCCATCACAGTCTGTTGATCTCAATCATATTGAAAACCTCTGGAAATGTCATGGTTTCAAAACATCAAATCTAGGCAAGAAATGGACCCTATTGAAGCAAGAGTAAAATGAGACCACCACCGTTTCCATTCAGAAGCTCATTGACTCGGCACCGTCAAGATGTGTAGCAGTGATCAAGTTTAAGGTATTTCCCACAAAAGTTTAGAGGATTCTTGTTTATTTCAGACCCTTATTGTTGATTATAAAAGTGTTAAGTTTGTGAAAATAATTCTTGATTCTAAAACAGTATTTTTGTTGATTTTAATTATTTTGTTAATTTTCGGTAATAAATATATGTTACTAAAAGGTTCTGATCTTTCAACTTAATTTGATCGCTAGTACATAGTACATATGATGTACCAATAAAAATCTAGTAAAAATCGTATTGACATGTTATGCTCCAAAACACCATGCTATTATGTTTTTCTATGATAATTTGAAAATTATTATTGATTTTATGCGACAATTTAAAATTCAAATTGACATTAATTTTATTTAATTTAAAATTTTTTATTTAAGTTTATCTCGACGGTTTTCGATTTCGTTCTTCTATCAGAGTTATTTGTAAACAAATTCTGCAGCCGGATCAGTCGGTGTATTATTTGGTCACAGACTTCTTCAAAGAAATCTCTTTTGCTCGGATTAAATTATATCGACACTTTTACGTTTTTTTCGTAATTTAAAACTTTTTTTATCCTAATATTTTTCTTAAAAGAACTTTTATAATTTTTTTTAACAATTTAAATAATTAAAAAAATTATTTTATTTTTTTAATTATATTTATTCAAATAATTTGTGATTTAATTTATTAACAATTTATAATTTATTAAATTGACCAGAATAAATTTCTTTCAAGAAATAAAAATAGAAAAATTTTCTGTTGAGTAAATTTGTCTAAAAAAAGTTTTCTAAAAACAATTTTTAACTAAATTTATAATTAATAATTCTAGAAAAGATTGACATTTTTTTCAAAGTTTAACTGAAATATTTATAAAATATTGATTTATTATAAAAACGTTTTGCACACATTAGAAAATAAATCATATAAAATACTTTTATTAAATTTTCGAAGAACAATAATTTTAAAAAATACGCTCTTTCACCTAATAAAATTCTCCTTGATTTTTATATATTTATATGTATTTTTAATATTTCTTTTAATAATTAATATACTTAAATGATTAAAAATTAATAATTTATGTAATGTTATAATATTCACATACGTTACAAAACACCAGACTCTTATTATTAATGTAAAATGATTTGTAATAATTTTTAAATAATAATGTTTTAAATAATAATAAATAATTTTAATAACAATTAATTTTATAAATAAAATTAATCAACCAGTCTTAATTAATTTATTCTCGATTGGTTCTCATCATCATATCGAATTTCACCGTGATTTTATATACATATGGAAAAAAAATCAATTCCAAAATAATTTATTAAGGAAATATTATATTTTAATTTATTTATTTTCAAATTTTAAATAAGAACACACTATTTTTGATCAATTCCATACTGATCAACTAAGTATTTGTCATATGATAAAACTGTGTGTTTTCTCTATAGTTCCTTACTTTTCGAGGTTACTGAAAAATATGGTTTATTGACTGTTACACTTTTTTCCTGGTGCTGTGTAAATGGACCGACAACGACTAAAAAAGCGGAAACAAAAGAAGAGCAACGAAATTTCATTGAATAAATGAAACTCCTTAGTGCTTAATTGTAATATTAAAGTTAATTATGTTCATTGAAAGTTTTGTGAAATAAAATTTTTTTCAGTAGTCTTTATACAATACGCCGTGATGGGCAAAACATACTATATATATTAGGTTTGGGACAAAGTAATCCATTATTTTAATTCATTATTTATCGATCAAACAATTTCAAATTTATGCTCTTTGTCAAGGTAACATTTCACAGTAATTTCACTAAAAAAATGTTTGCTTTTTTTATTCAGTTCTGAGTTACAGGGTGTTAAAAATGGAAGTCAACAAAGAAAAATTCTGTACATTTTACAGTTTTTATTCGATAAAAGCAAGGCGGCTGTTATTGTGAATGGTGTTTATGGTGCAAATACTGTAACAACTAATTACACGCAATTTTCGTTTCGTCGATTTCGTGGAGGCATTTTTGATGTTAAAGATGCACCTCGCACAGGCAGGCCTATCGTTGAAAATGTCGATAAAATCTCGGCAATGATCGAAGTTGACCGGCATATTAGTAGTCGTAGCATCGCACAGGAGTTGAAGATCGACCACAAAACGGTTGTAAACCATTTGGACAAAGCAGAATTCAAAAAGAAACTTGATGTTTGGGTTCCACACCAAAAAACATGATGGATCGAATTTCCATCTGCGAAGCCTTGGCCAAACGAAATGAAATCGACCCATTTCTTGAACGGACGGTTACTGGGAATGAGAAATGGGTCACATACGACAATATTGTACGAAAACGATCGTGGTCAAAGCACGGTGAAGCACCTCAAACGGTCGCCAAACCAGGACTAACGGTCAGGAAGGTTCTACTGTGTATTTGGTGGGACTGGAAAGGAATCATTTATTATGAGTTGCTTCCGTATGGCCAAACACTGAATTCAGATCTGAACTGTCAATAACTGGACCGTTTGAAGATAGTAATTGATGAGAAACGACCAGAATTGGCCAACGAAGATGTGTTGTAGTGACTCTCCAGAAACTCAGGGAGCTTGGTTGGGAAGTTTTAATGCATCCACCATATAGTCCGGACCTGGCACCAAGCCATTACCACCTTTTTCTCGCATTGCAAAATTTCCTGAGTGATAAGAAATTGGGATCAATAGAAGATTGTGAAAATCGATTACTACAGTTTTTCGCCAATAAGGACCAAGACTTCTAGGAGAGAGGCATTTTGAAGCTACCTTCAAAATGGCAACTAATTATACAACAAAACGGTGCATATATGACTCCAAGAGGACAATCCGAAACATGTTAAATAAAGTTTTGAATTTCACGCCAAAATAATGGATTTCTTTTTCCCCAACCTAATATATATATATACAATATTCTTTTGTGAATTCTCAAAGAGTGGCTTTTGACCGAAGGGGAGATATAAACGGAGCATTGGGATAGAGGGATCTGGAGATATTGTGCATCGTGTACAGATGGAAAATTCTGTTATTTAATTGTGATCAAGTCACTGACAATGGAGTTTAAATTTTGAGAGAATTATCAGATTTAGTAAATACTTTCCGCTTTGATTATGTTTAATGCTCGTTACTTATGAATACTTTGATCAGAAAAAGTATTGATAATGAAATAGCTTTGGAGATTGAAATGATGTACTTATTGAGTTATTTTATATTTTTTATGTAAATTATTTAGATTTGGTTTGATAAATAAACGGAGTGAAAAAAATGGTTGAAAATGAAAAATGAAAAACAATTGTTCGACCGAGGGAAAATAATGATGACGATGAGAGAAAATTTGAAATGTGATGTTAAATTAATAAAGATTATCGGAGAAAATTGTCTTTTTAAAGTTTTAAGATTTAAAGTTTGAGAATGTGAAAAGTCCGGTCGATCGATTTGGATTGGGATGTGATCGGGCGAAGTCATGTCATACACGTGACGAGCTACGAGAGGGACATATTGCCACGCGCCATTTCCCAAAGGAATCGTGACGGGCATGGTTTCGTCGACTGTCTGGTAAAAATCATGATAGAGCGCGATATGATTGCGAATTACGACGACACGATGAGAAGCTGGTGCAGTACGAGCTACGATGAAAAACAAACAAGCGCGGGAGTACTAGAGAATGATGGTTCCGATGCCTCGGGTAAGAATCCATCCATCTTATTGTTAACCCAATCCACAAAACCCTGTCATCTTCAGTACAGAGCGACATCCCCACTTCTAACGATCACGCTTTGCGATCATTTAATATAGAATATTAAGATTAATAAATATTATCAAAGTTTAAAAATTTATGAATAAAAGAGAAACTTTCAAATAAGAAAATTTAGCTTTTCCGTGATACATGACTGGTCCTTTTCTAGTCTCTTAAAAATAAATTAAAATGTCATTATTTTAAGTAAATACCTTTTAAATGGTTTAATATTTAAGTCAATATCGGACCAATCAAAGAATCGAAATAGAATTTCACGAAATGTGGAGGAAAATGTTTCTTTAAGAAAGAACTCATTAATAAATCACATTCAAATTTTAATAGCAAATATATAAATAACCTTTCTATTTTTTGTAATTTTATACATAATTATAAAATCTCATGAAAAAGAACTGAAAAGATAAAATTTATTATTCAAATTACTTAAACTATTTATATATTATGAAAATAAGATACGTTTAGATTTTCTATTTTATTTACATAAAACACAAATTGTATTTATTTATTTATTTTACAAATTTATTTATTTCCTTATTTTATTATAATATGATTTAATTTACCAATTTATTTCACTATTATAATAATATTTAATCAGAAAAATCAACTGAAATTTCAGTAATTAAAATATGATTCAAAAATTATTCAACTGGAAAACCTATTAGAATATTTTTGAATAGAAAGAGATTTTATAATTCATTTATTATATAAATAAAATTGGAAAATGTAGACATTCGAAAAACTAAGTAATAAAATTATATAATAATAAAAATACTTAAATTTTTTAATACTTAAAATTTTTAATTAAAATATTCTTTTTGCCATTATTACCCAATAATACTTTGATAATAATAATTAATTTATTCGTTACCTTTTAAAGTAAATGTATCTATTAAAATTGTATTATTCAAACAATTCAATATTCATTTACTAAACATCCGAAAATTGCTGATGATGATATATGTAAACATCGAAACATGTCCAATAATTATAAACTAATAATAAATAAAAAAGTTTTAAAAACCACGTTTTCATATGGACTAAAAAGAGGAAAATAATTTTTTTCTAGACATGTGAGAAATTTTATACCTAACCCAAAAACGTGGGGCGGATTT
>MQRK01173203.1:8466-37352 GCA_001938485.1 Girardia tigrina
ACATTTCTAAATATAATAAAATAAAATGTAATAAAATAAATAATTTGCAAAAAGAATTATTGAAATCAAACAAATATTTTTGAAGTTATCGCAATTTGTCTAGAGGTCTACGTTAGCGCGAAATTACGCGAAAAATCACCCGTTACCAGCACTAGTACGCGGCCGAAAACTGCCCGATCACAATGTGTTAATTAGCTACATATTTTTTTATTAAAAAATGACATTTTGAAACAACAATTAACAAATTTAAAAGACAAAATTATTCATTCTATCAAATATCGAAGAATATTTCCAAGTTTCTGGAAGTGAAATGATATTTCATAAAAAGTTTAGAGATGTCCACAACAGAAAAGTAGAGTTTGGTTTGGCTATGATAATGAGAAAAGAAATAATTTGTATAATTAATTAAATTAAAATTTCCTTTTATATCTCGAAATTATTTCTGATATTTAGCCATAATTAATTATTTTCTAAGAAATATAAATTATATTTTTATTATAAAAAAATAAAAAGTTTTTGCACTCCACTATAATCAACTGTAATATATTAAATGTTAATAATTTTTTGTGTACCGTTTTTTTTGTGTACTGTTGAAGAATATTATTTTATATTAAAAATAAATTTTATTATAATATGAATTTACCAAACGAAAAAATTATCCCCATCAAATTAACATTGAACTAAACAGATAATGAAACAAATATTCAACCATTTAAGATCAAAGTATTCGTTATTGATTGTAATGATAAACGTGTGAATTTGGTACATTCAGTTCGGGGATGATGCCAAGGAATGCGCCAAAGGGTGCGTTCACCATTAGCAAAAAAAACTAGAGCCACCCCTCATTCGAGCAGCAGGTGAGGCAGGTGAGAACAACACATACAACAACAACGACCACACTCACAACGTTTACAAATCATACACACACACAAACACAACCACGACATTCACCAGGTCCACAAGCCATACATACACAACAACAACTACGAAATTCACGACGACCAAAAACTACACACATTGCAACAACAATGACAGTCATCACAAGCATGACTCCAATATATAGCTCGAAACTTACAACACGCACCACATCACGCTATCATCAATTCCAACCAGCTGGCCGATAGCACCAACGACCACACCAAAGTTAGCAACAGCTATCACGACAATCAAGACGACAACATAAGCAATCACACCGACAATCACAACAACACAGAACAAAACAACAATCACAAACTATGCGACAATGTGCACCAAGCCAACCACAACTAGAATTCAACCCCAAACATCAGCACTGCCCAAAGCAACAGCATCGAGCACACTGAGGGTCTCGGAGATCAGTCACACAGCAGCAACAAGTGACGAAACCCAGAAAAGAATCACACAACACTAAAGAAACAAATTCTGGAGCCCACTACAGCAGTCCACCACGTTCCCATATCAATACCACCAGAACCATTCACTTCGATACGCCAACTGCCACCCGCGAGAAAGCCATCCTAAAGAAGGATCACCCGACCGGCACCTTTCCGCGATGGCACCAAGTAACGCGGAACGACTTCTCATCCTCAACACAATAACAACACACGTTTACAATATCACACAACAACCACTCAACACCACCACAACTTCACACAACAACACCTCACACACAATCTACACACCACCACCATACGCAATACAACAACACACACTCACAACACAGTAACCCGCTGCATTTCGATAAAAAACTTGTGTCAACAGTTCCGAAGTGCTCATCAGACCGCCACAGAACCACTTCTTCCATGCTCCGCATTCTTCGGCGGGGGCTCAAGTTTTGTTCGAAAAAACATCAAAAAGTGTTTTGTTGTTTATATAAACTAATGAAATAATTAAATGAGTAAAAAAATTCAAATTTTGTAATTGAATGGAGAAATAAATGTCGTCCAATCGTTATTTGTTGTTCACAAAATTTTTCTTCATATTCAAATAAATAAATGAAAGCGATCTGCACCACTCGGACTCGACCGGCCAAACCACACACCTCGCTACCTCACACATTTTGGCGGCGCACGGTGGAGCTCCACTCAATGCAGCATCCGGATCGCGGGTTGACGAGTCGATGGGATCATGCGTCGCTTCGAGCGATACCTGTTATTATGGGATCGGAGATGCGGTACGGGAAGCCGCAGTGAGTCGGACCGATGACCACTATCAATCGGGGCACAAACCGTTTCCAATCGGAGCCTATCGAGGGCCAGTCGACTTTAAACCGGTTGATGTTTACCGCACGAGAAACGGATGCTGGCCTTCGCAGCCCGATCCGGAGGCCAGCACCATATTGATAAATATTATTACAAATGAGTTACAAAAATATAAAATTAGTTCATTTCAATTTTGAAAGTTCTGGAATCATAGACAAAATTGTTTGACAAAAAAATTAATACAAAGAAATTCAACATCACGGTGTAATGTTTTCAAGTCAGGATTTTCTGAAAAAAAATCAAACTATGCGAATATGGGACAATATTAAATAAATGTCAGGAATCCGAATGCAGAAACTTTGAAACTTGACGTTTGTCAAATAAAAAGATTAAATAATAAAGGGATGTTTGACACCAAAAGACTCGGTAAATATAGTTGAAATAGTATTATAAAAATATTTTTATTTTAATTATGATTTACTTAACAGTACAAAAGTTTTTATCATATAATTTCTATACTTTCATTTAATTGTACTTTAACATATGCGTCTGCGTTTTTGTGTAATTCTGCCTCATATCTAAACACCTTAAATAATTCAGAAATTATGGCGATATCGTTTTTTTGTAGTCATCATAAATGTAATAGCTTTTGTTAGTAAGAATATTAGTATTATTAAATTATTATTCAAAATTATAATCATTCAAATAAATATTAATTTATATAAAATTAATTAAATGTGGTTCCAATTATTTCATCATTAATTCTCGCATTTTTTATGGATTGGTTTTAATTATTAAATATATTTTGGGACACGAAGTTATTATGTAATTCTTATTAAAAACTAACAGCTTTATGATCAGTAATCGTGCTAAATATAAAATAAATCATGCACCGAACAGATAATTTGCGAAGTATTTCGTGAAATGAAAAATTGCCAATAATTCCTTTCTAGTGATGTAGTATCCAATTGCATGTTTTGTCAGACTTTGATCCGTATGCAATTTCTTGTTCCTCACCATTTTCGTTTTCCTATGCCAAAAATGCCCCTAGCGTGTCGAACGATGAATATGTATCAAGTATTAATTCCTTTGTATAGTCAGGGTAACGCAGGACTGGTTCATTTATCAAAGCGTTTTTCAATTTTTTAAAGGCCTTTTCATGAGATTCGGATCAATACAGATTATCTTTTGTACTCACATACATCTCTCCTAATGGCTTGGAAATTTTCGAGTAGTTCTTTATAAACTTCTGATAATAATTACATATACCGAGAAAATTGTGTAACTTCTTCACACATTTCGGTTTATCGTATTCTGCAATTATTTTAATCTTTCCGGGGCTATCATAATACCATTTTTGTTCACGGTGTGTCATAGAAATCGCAGTTTGTGGTGTAGAAATTTACATTTTTCTGGATTTATTCGTAGTCCTGCTCTCTGTATTCTCGAAAATACTTTCTCCAATCCCTTCATATGTTCCCTTTCCGTTTTTGAGAATATTTAAATATCATTCAGATACACCAATGCCTCCTTCCATAACATTTCTTTCAGAACATCTATTATCAGTTTCTGGAAGGTCGCTGGAGCTGGTGCAATACTGAACGGTTTTCTGGTAAAACAGAATTGTCCTGTTTTTGTGGAGGAGGCTGTTTTCAATCTTCAGTTTTTATTGATAAATCATCCACACACTGAGTTAAAAAATAAGACATTAACTGCTGTTTGTTCTATTTATGAGTTAAGATTCTGTAGACCATTTTTTCTAATTTGTTGTAGAACACATTTGCCGAGTCCTTTCCTTTACGATAATTCATTAAATCGTTCAAATCTTGGATTAGTGATGTCAGTCTCTTGAAAGCTGTCCTCAATTTGTGGCAAAAAATGGTGATCTTCTCATCCACGGCTTTATATGTTGCCAGCAAATCCTTGTTAATCAATGTTTTCGCCATCATTGATTGAATCGATTCGTTAATTTGCACTATTTTAAAAATATTTCACAATCTGATATAAATTGATCCACGTGCTCGCGTGCTTCGAATTTTTTTGTGCTACATTGTTGATAATACTGGCTTTTGTCGCCATGTAAGGAGTTTCCATTATAAATCAGAACTCAGATTATTATAAAATCTTTATTTATCACACTTACAATTTGCACCTTTCGAATATTTAAACAAAATATATTGCAAGAGAATTTTTATAAGAATATTTGGAATTCATAATCATATATTATATTATCATTTTATAAATGATAATATTGAGAACCCTAATTGGATTTGTAATACATTTATTTGTATCACAACTTGAATCGCCACTAGGACAATTCTCCATAAAATTTTCATAGCTAGTCATCGTTCTTAATTGATAAATTTTAATTCTATTTCTAAACGTCTTATTATTTAAACAAATTTAAATTACAATTTATAATTTGATTTCAAATAATTTATAATATAAATTACAAAAATAATTTTAATTATTTTAAAAAATGTTTTCCATATATTATTTATGGTATATTAATTTATTTTTAAAGTTAGTTATTTAAATTTTAAAAGTGAGTAAATACTTCGACGTTTTAAAATATTTACAATATCAATCTATTATTTGGGTGGGAGAAACACAATCCTAAAACAATACACAATGAACACTAATATGGTGTGGTGTGGGGGAGGTGCATGAGACCCCACCTACATTGACACCACAGGGAGTTGTGAGGGTCCTGTCGGAAAGTTGTCTTCTGCACCTCGAACATCGACAGTCATTCGAATAGAAATTATCCACTGTGCGTGGCAACGGATTGAATTCGACATCGGCATACGAGGATCCCCGTACATCTCCGACCGATTCGAACGGGCTGCACCGCTGCCGGCCGGATGTGAGCAGATTCCGGTGCGCTCTCGCCGGATCAACCCGTTCGTCGCGAGCTGCTCCCTCTGGATCGTGCCCCAGTTCGGACTTGGGCATTCGTCGAACCACCAAAGTGGTGGACGGTCGGCTGAACTGGAGATAAAGTCTCGCATTCGAGGTCGGGACTGATTTGGTAGTCATGATCCCCAAATCAGCTTCGAGAACTGGCAGAGGTTGACACAGGATGTCCGGTTGAATCGAGTTTCTGTGACAGGAGTTTGAAAGATCTAATCTATGTGTAAGTAAAAATAAATAATCAGAATTCATATTTCGAAGTTTCGCTGTGATGTCCTTTACGATTTCTGAATCAGTTGAGAAATTGAATGTTACTGTACACCTACGCTCGATCCATGAGTGACAAAGATCAATGGAGAGCATTTTACTGAACGATTATATATTGAATTTCGTTTTTTTCTTTCTTTTTAATATTGAAAATTGATAAAACTAACGAACAACCAGAGCAGACATTTTTTTATTTTTAATTCATAACTTGCATTTCAAAAATTGTTCTTTTTTAAACAAATTAAAAATCACTTTAATTTACATAATATTGTTTTTTAAATCATTCACACATAAAAATTAGAATTTTTTATCATCAACAATTTACATTTAATTTTCTGTAATGTTTTTGATTTATTTTTATTTAAAAATCATGCGAACTCAAATCGTCCACAATTTAAAGAAAATTAGCTTTTTCCATTTTTTTGCACTCATTAATAATTCATAAAGTATCGGAACTAAAATCACCAAATTTATTCCGATTTCGAATTGGGGGAATTTTTGGTCACTACAAACACCGCGCAAAATATTCCTCAAAGATAATATTAGGTATATAAATATTAATATACATTATTTATCCTTAAATCTTTCTTAAAATAAATAATCTTGTACAAATTGACTTTTTTGTAATATAAACCCTTGTCATTTATTGTTTTTTTATTTATTTTTCCTAAGGAATTGATCTGTCAAGTAACCCTTCAATATTGGGACAAAAAATCATATAACATATTTGGCTATGTTGAGAAAACTTCCTCTTATTTAGTTTAAAACATATTGTTGTTTTATATAATGTTCAAACAAAATTATATTATTTGAATTACCGTGGAGGACAATAAGCCGGCCTGGAGATTAGGAAAATTGACTTTCCATGATTATACACATTTATAAGTTTTCAACGAGATTTGGATGAGAGAAACTCAATATATATTACAAAGCTTATATTATTTAAAAGTTTATATTATATTACAAAATATTATATATTACAATAGTATATTATAAAACTCGGAAATCTTAAAAAACCGATTTAACAAAAAATAATTACGGTATATAAATAATGTAAAAGAAGATGCAAAAATAATCTGAAGTTAGTTTATTTAGAAAGAAATAAATAGAGGAATAATTCATCTAAATATTTAAAATTCAACATGTCTGCATAAAATCTATGACGAACAATTTCTGAAGTCAGTAATCAATAATCAGTGACCTTTTTACAGAGACACTTTACTGTGAGTCGCTAATAAAATTTAATATGTTTCTTATCAATAGGTTCCGATAATTTGATCAATACATTCCAGTCATCAAAGTCATTCTTTGTGAGTTTCACTAAAATGAGTTTCTTAGAAGATTACAAACTTAGAAGTCTACAAACTTTTTATTTTTTCAGTGTTATTTTGTTTTAAAACGGTATACTAATTATTTGGGGTTTATTGAGGATTACGAAAAATTTATTACATCACATAACCGAATAGTCTTAAGACAACTCATTCTTTTTTATTGCCGTATTTTCGCGCATATAACCTGCAGGTCATGTGTGATTTTATCTACGCCCGACGCTACTCGCAGGATATAAAAATAGGCGGTGTATCCTAAAAATAATTTACATGATAACAACTAACATTTCAGGATGATAAACAGCGGATAAAATGTGTTTTTACATACTCCAAATGTCCCTGGCGATGAAAAAATTATGCGGGTTATATGCGCGAAAATACGGTAGTTACCATATCTGATTTATGAGTCTTCCATTTATCTTAACCAATTAATTTATGACCATAATAATAAGAGGTTTGGATTTCCTTGAATTAGTCAACTATAAATCAGAGGATTTCTCTTGAATTATTCAATAGTTTGGATAATTGGTACTAGTGTGAATTGTATAGCAAAAAGCTGTTAGACTCTAATGACAAGGCTGCAATTATGATTTAATGTTTTCTATTGAAAATTCCTCGTAGAAGAACAAAGTTATTGTGGTAAATTAAACTTATGAGATTTACAATTATTATTTTTTGAATTATGATGACTTGAACAATAAGATGAGTAAATATATTGATATATAAACGAATTTTATAACACGATTGAAAAAAGGATTATAGTACCATACTAGCTTCGGTTTATGTATGTTATTTTGAAACAATGTTAATCTATGTATATTCTTTTTCACACGATGTCTTGTTTTGTGTTCCTTCGTTGTGTGGGGTTTATATATCGAAAATAAAGTAATGTTGCTAAACATAAAAGCATATGTAATTAAATATATCAAAATTGATAATTTTAAGATTCTTTGTGAACATGGTATTTAGTTACTGTGAGATTGTATACAATCATTAGGACATTTCCAAATTCCAATCATACATTTACAGTTTTTTATGGCTATCTAGATGTAGCTATGGAAATGTTTGAATTTTCCTTTTAGAATAGATATGTTTTAAGAATTTAAATAACTTCTTATGGTTATCCTTTCCTGCACCACCTTTATGAGTTTATTGACAATGTTCTTTAATTTGAATCAGGTTTTACTTTAGGATATCAAAGCTCTGAGGCGTGTACTATGCAATATATATTCGATAACTTTTATAAATGATCATTTATATATTATATTAATATGCCATTTAAATAATTATATTCATTTTCCATGACAATATATATTTGTATTGTAGCTCCTACAATTTCTTGGATGCTCTTGTTCATAAATTTAATGTTATTTGAGACGTTGCAACCAACTAGAGATTATTTTGCTTTCAAATTCGTTATTATAATCTCATGATATAATTCCCAAATTCTTCGTAATTAAATACTTAGTTAGGGGGCATCCATTTATTACATACGCAAAAAGTTAATATTTTAACCCCCCTCCTCCCCCCATTGCACCCTGTACATTTTGAACTACCATAAGCACTTACAAATTGAGTCTCGAACCAACATTTTTATAAAATATTATAAATTTGGTTGAACCCTCCACCGCCCCATGTGATGTCTAGTAATAAAACTTAAAGGACTCCATGTTTGCACATTCCAATATAAATTTATTTAATTTAATATAATTTTGACATCCAAAGTTAATTTGACAACTACTTAAGATTTTTATACAATGTTCTAAATTTCTTCCAACAAACACTGTATCATAACAAATGCTGGCTGTGTGCATTATATGCAAAATCCCCTATATTATTAGAGTAAAGCGAAAAGGAACAGAACGACAACAATATGCGTCAGGGAATCTTACAATTCCAACTCTATATTTTTACACCAACATTTAATTCTTTATTAGATCTTATATTCCACCTTTGTTGATAGAATGATGGTGTAGAAAAATAAAAAGGTTTTTTTAAGAAAACCATTGCATGTTTACATATTTAATAATTACCCACCCCCATTATCATACGCACCCATACGCAAAATCTTTCAAATTTAAACAACCCCCCTCCCCCTTCAGTGCGTACATAATATATGGATGGTCCCTTATTTCGATTTCATCACTTGTAAATTTTATTTAATAGTATATAGAGTCAAGACGTATCGAATTTTAGTACACTATGCTTCAGAAATTACCAAGATGTGTCTCAGATTGATTGATGTACAAGGGTTTCGCCTCATTTTCATTATTTGACAGCCGATTTTCACAATCAATTTTCAAAAGATAAAAATTAAGTTTTGTTTAGTTTTAAAATTTATTAACTTGCAGTAAATTCCTCAAAGTACGGCACAATTTCAAGCCTCAAACTGGCTCAATTTACTACCTTAAATAACGATTATAATGCTCCCCAAGAGATTCGATGAAGCTAGTAGTGTAGTTGACTGAACGCAGTAGTCGACCATCGATTGCCGAGGGCACAGTAGAAACTTTCCAAGGTGTTAGTGCAAACTTTTACGCAACCGTGCAATGTATCTCTGTTGAATCTAGAATTTACAACAGCTCTATTCAGCTTTAACAGTATTATGCACAACTTCATCCACTTATTTCTTTAAAAGCTTCAGTTATGCAAGCACTGCGACCGACTGATAAAAATCCAGTGCGTAGCATGCTAATCATGATAAACTTCCTCACATCCTTTGGTCTAATGATTTGAATTTCTGTTTGGACAGCACTTCGAAAAATCATAACTGTCACATTTTAAACATGTTCTGTGTCTCATTGAATCAATACAGTCGTCAAAGTTATGTATTTAGATGCAGTTCTACTCTATATGATCTGGAACCAATTTTCTGTCTAGGACATATTCTACTCTGACAATGATTTGGACATGTTGGTGTAAAAATACAAATTATCTTTAACTATCCTATGGAAGTTGTCACGAACCTCTACTTCATCATAGCACGTGAATATTTTTATAACGTTTTCAGAAGACACGATGATTTACAGAGTCTATAAACATGTTTGGCCACCTAGATCCCCTCAATCTCAATCCATTATAATACTGATTTCGGAGTTGGTTGAAAACGAAAATTCACCGTAATAATAAACCAGCTTAACTTTAAAAGTTACGTGAAAAAATTATTGATGTTTGCGCGCAAAAAGATTGGTTGGTGAATTTGAAGCTTCTGCGTTGAACATCTTACTAACTTGCTGATAGATATTGCATGTAACGATGACCTTTTAGAACATACAATGCACAAACTTAAAACATACGGAGTGTATATTCATAAAACTTTAATCAATATATTAATACATGTTTTTATTGCAAGTTGTTCTTAATCAGAATATAGTGTGACTTAGTGGATACTCTGTATATGGAAGAAATATTAATAAAGACACTAAAATGTTCAAAAATACTAAATGTTAGTTAAAATAAAACACAAAAATTCTGGATATTTAAGTAACTGAAATATCATTATCTCGTGTGTTCCATAAATAGTTGGAAATTTCAAGTGGTTATTTCAAACAAAATTTGCATTTTTCCAAAGCTGAGTAATTACAAACATGTTGAGGTATAATAAAGTTTTTAATACAAATAAGCTTTAGAAATTTCCACCATCGGCTTCAAAACACAAAGCACATCTCTCAAGAACTGAGTTAACACAATTAGAAAAGAAACATTGAGGCAGTGTATGAAATTCATTTTGAATAGCAGTTTTTAGTTCTTCCACTGAATTATAGTTCTTGACACACACTTTCATTTTAAGATGGGGCGACAATCCAAAATCTGGTGGTGTCAAATCGAGTGAATATCTTGGCTAAGCAAAGGGAAACCCTCGGTTTATTACAGCATCTTCTCAAAATTCTCGTTTCAAAAACTCTTTTGTGTTCAATGCAGTGTGAGGCGTTGCCCCGTCCTGCTGAAATATGGTTGTGCTGAACTTTTTGTGCTTCTTTAAGTTCAGAATTACATAATCCTTCAGAATTTGCTGATAACTCTCAGCTGTGATTGTGGTATTAAAAAAGAAAGGTACAATGCACACTCGTGATGAAAATCCCGCCCAGATTATTATTTTCTGGGGATATTGTTTCGCAGGGAAACTGGGATTTGGAGGAGGAAATCTGCCTTTTGGTGCCCAAATCCTATCATTCTGCTTATTTAAATAAGAATTGCAGTCGAAGATGGACTTATCAGTGAATTGGATTCTGTCCAGGAAATCAGGATCTGCATCCACTTGTGCGAGGAATTTTTCACAAAATGCATGTCTTGTTGTGCGTAAGCAGAAAAAGTGTTCATACTGCTTTTGGTATGGGAACATGTTAAGTTTGTGTGTTAAAATACGATGGACAGTAGATTTCGATAATTGTGTTAACTGACTTGCAGAGCGAACAGATTTAACTTCTCCAATCTCAGCTATGACGTTAACATTTTCATCGTTCTCTTTTCGACCAGGAGGACTTCGTTTATTTAATGAACCTGTTTCCAAGAAAGTTCTTCAGCAAATAATCCACTGTTGAATGGGAATATTTCTCAGAATTCTTTGTTATGCTTTTCTCTGTGTGATTCCCACGTATCGCTCAAAGGTAGATTCATATTTGTAAGTCCACCGTAAAAGTAATAACAATGTTTCAACTATTTAAACAAAACTTTACTCTATGCTGAATCTGATAAAAATAAAATCGTTTTAAATTTTTTATTTTTTGAAGTGTAGGTATTATGTTCATATTTCCAACTATTTATGGGACACAATATTGAACGTTTGAATCTTATTTTAAGATAGTTTTTGGAAAAACCACGAAGTATTAAACTCTAACGTTCTTTAGGGTGCTGATTTAATATGTTCCACTTACATTGCGATTTTGAAATGGCCCTTTTTTAAGAAGTGTGTCATTTTATATCAACTTATATACTGTAATTATTAAAAATTCAAAGCATATAAATTAAATATTTGGATTGAGCTGTGAAAAGATTTAATCTATTATTATCAATGCAAGTGACACTATTTATTGAAAATATCTTTTAGGTCATGCTAAATGTGGAAAATTTCTCATGTGCTCTAGCATTGCAAAAATTTGTGTCAATTGTTGTAAATTTCGTACTACTCGAACAAACGAGGTAAATATTTATAAAATGACTTGCATTGAAGATAATGTCATATATCATATATTATTATTTATTGATTTGATTCCATGACATATGACATATATTATATTCCATGACATATTATATTTTTATTTTATACATTTATTAGGTATAAAGTATTATTGATTTAAAATACGAAATTTTCGTGATACTGTTTTGTACAACAAAACAAAACAAAACGCAAGATTATGTTAAATTCCAAGAATGTAACAATTATTATTTCTTACAAGACTTGTGTAATCTGAAAAACACTAAGATTACAATTAAACTTTATTCTTCAGTAACTATAAAACTATTCTCTTAATTATCAAAATGAGTTAATACTTATTAATCTGGTTATATCAATAATTATCGGAACAAATGTATTTTCCAACCCAAAAATCAGTATACTTCGCTATCTCAGTAATTGAATCTTTGATAGTGTTTACTGTTTTTACATATCATGATGTTTACTTTACCATAACTTTAAGAATAGTTGAAGCATTCTTCAAAATATTCATTTAAGCTTTATAATTCTATCATGTCATTCAATCCTAACTTATAGTTTTTTATCACGAAAAGTTTATCATATTAAAATTGAAATTCTAAACATGTATCAAATGTAAATAGTAAAAGGATCGTCGATCTTTATCTGTGTAAAAACAGATGATTTGTGGTAAATATCTATTCGAAGATTTTCAGATTATTTATATTATTATAAAAAAGCCGAAAGGTAAATTTGGCTTAAAATATCAGTGTTTATTAAAATCAAAAATTTGATATTTTTGGAAATTCCTAGAAAACAAATGTGGAGAGTTTAAAATTAATTAAATCCATTTTATTCCAAATTGGAGTTTATTTTTCGGGGTTTATAGGATGGCTGATATATTAAGAGGAACGTCAAGAAGAGTGACATGGAAAACTGAAAACTGTTGTCTAAAGGGGAGGAATTGGTTAAAATAATAAATACACATTCAGATATTTACAATTAAAAATGCAAGGCAAACAAGTATCAATTCTTTTACTGTCATTTGTTTTCAACTGGGCGAATTACTGAATGGCGCAAAGTTCGAGTTTTTGGAAGAAACTATTGATTAATAAGCTTCAGATTGTTTTGGATTATCAACATTACGATAGATACCAATTTCGAGTTCAAATAGTTACAAAATTACCCTATTTTTCCGTGTATAAGATCCCCTTTTTTGTCAAAATTTAATGAACATTTAACGCGAATTTTCAAAAATTAGTAAATATTTGAAATATTTCTCTAACACAAAAGATTTCAATTTATTTTCTGGAATGAATTAAGGTACTTTAACTTTTTTTCCAAAAATGCACACCCAAAAATAAGGGGGGATCTTATACACGCAAAATACGGTATATTAAACTTATAGTACTGAAGAATAGTTGGATTTACAAATTAATATAATATGCAACTACCTAAAATGTATCAATTTGAATCATTTTTGAAGAAGCATTTTAAGTCTTCTAACAAATTGCAAGTTTCAAGAGACATGTCGTTTTGTTTATTGTATACAGTATGCTATTTGAATATTTAGAAATGATTATTTAACATTGGGTGATTAAAAAGGATATATACGGAGCAATGCTTTGTAATATTGAAATTTATTTTAATGAAATAGAGACTTTTCAAACTATGTGAAACATACTTTTTGTTAATACATTGAATTATTTGTAAGATATTTCCTTTCAAACTAATGGAGGTACGTATATTTGACATTTTCGTAATAGTAATTATAATAGTACAAATGTGATTCCCGAAGTTCTAAATGCTTTAATTTTTTGGTTCAATTTTCTATAGATATTAAATGTTGATTAAACGTTGTTTTCATGACAATATTTAAGTTTTTTTTATTTAATTAAATTATGGATTTTAAAAAATGAAACATATTTGAATTTAAATTTGAATTTGAAGGAATCGATTTATCTATCAAAAGTCAAATAAAATATTAACGATCAAAGTTTTAGGCTAATTATATTTTATGTAATACAAAATCGAAAAGATAAACATTTAGTTTCAAATTTCGATTTTATGTTATTCTTTTCAGGAGCAAATTCTCTTTTGTGACCATTGCATCATTCTTTACATAAGAGACAATACGTTGTCCCTGTGCGAGTCCTGTAAGAACAATGAGAATGCTCTGGCAATAATGAAGATGATAATTAACGATTTTTATAATACAAAATATCACCAGTAATTTATTTGTTTTAATTTTTAAATAATTAATGCAATTTTAACTGAAATTTTCCTATAAATCTTTAATGCTTTTAAAAAATTTACATATTTTAACGAATTTCTTAAATAATTTTATGTGTTTTTTTCTTTGTCAATTTTCAAATATTTTCTATTTTATTTTGATTTTTTCATTTGTTACTGTCGCTTTCTATGTATTAAACCAACTTTATCAATCTTTAAAACCTGTTATATTTAAATTAATTTAATCGGTAGTATTGACGGGCGGTGTGTACAAAGGGCAGGGACGTAATCAGCGCAAGCTAGTGACTTGCGTTTACTAGGAATTCCTCGTTCAAGTGGGATAATTTCAATCCACTATTCCTGACACAACAGTGATTCAGCAGGTTACCCGGCCATTTCTAGCTAGGAATAAAACTCGCTGGTACTGCCATTGTAGCGCGCGTGCGGCCCCGGACATCTAAGGGCATCACAGACATGTTATTGCTCCATTTCATTTAGCTAAACGCTAATATTTAATTGTACCTAAAAATAGAATTAGTATGGCATTGCCCAATCGAAATTACCTTTTTCAAGGTTTTTTATGGCCATTTTGGTTGTACAATATACACCCAACTTTTTTAGATGTACACCCAAAAATTTAGCTATTTATAGGTAAAGCATGGGTTTATTAAAAAATACACACTGCTATTCCACCCACTCTCTCTCTATCTCTCACGGGTACGCATCATTTGGCCGCTGCCATTTGGGCGCCCAAATAAACTGCTCCCCATGGATACATACCTATGTATATAGAAAGTAAACTAATAAAAAGAATGGAAAAAACTCTTGTGTTCAAAAAAAGGTTTATTAAAAAATAATGTTTATTAAATTTATTCATCTTCACTACCAAAGTTCTCATCATCCATTCATTTCCATCCTCAGTCGGTTTTTTGATTATTTAATAATTAAATTTTAATTATCTAAAAATTAAGAATTTTAAAACACTGACTTCTTCTTGAGCTATGTCTTCTCCATAGAAATCTGTTTTAGTTTTCTTCAATCCGTTTTTTAATTGCTGCTATCCATGCCTCGGATATCCAATTGAGAATCCATTCATACGAATCTCGCTTCAAATTGCTGATTTTATATATTCCCTAAAGCCATCCTAATTTCCTCAAAACATCTCAAATTACCTTTGCAAGAAATATTTACGCTAATGTCCAATGACTCTAATTTTATTGAGTCCGCCGGGAATCATTCCCATTACAGTTCCAGATATAAAAAGTTTTGCCTTTACGTCATTTTTCATTGTCGGATAATATTGTATTGAATGGAAAACTACCTTTTGGTACGATTGTACGTCGAAAAATGACATAAGTCGAAAGTTTATTACCATCTGGTGTGCAGTAAAATACAAGTGTTAATCGGGTCTTCCCACTTAATATTATTGTAATGTGTACATATGATGAACGTTTCTGCTAAGTTGTAAGTTTTAATGATATATCAAATGTCACGGATACCTAGTCCATGTTGCTAATGTGTTGCAATGGATAATTTTTCTCACAAAGCGTGATAAAATCCAAAAAGCCACTTTAGATTCCTAATCATCTTGTAATTTTTAACAGACTTAGTTAAGAGCTCTTAATGGATCAATGATTCCTCTTCGTGAATCGATTGATCCGAAAGTAAGGTTCTTTGAAATCCTCAATTTTCAATAAAATAAAATATTCATCCCTACTTTTCTTTAGAAGCCTTGCACATTTTATCAGCTGTGTAGTTCACTACTTCTATAAATAACATGCAAAACTATTGCTACAGGGATTTTAATATGTATAATTTAATATTATATAATTTAACATGCAACTCAATTGAGATAATAAAATTTTTGGAAATAAATAATTTTTATTGTTTTCAGTGCATTTTTGGAAAAAATAGTCTTCAAAAGATTAAACCATTATAATTAGTAAACAAATATATTATTACTACATAGATAATAAAATAAATTTATGTAAATTTATGTAAATACATATTAAATAAAGTTGTAACGAATGCTGTTTGGACGTTTATTTTAGGATCCCAAGATTTTAAATATACTGCTTCAAATGTGTCATTTTTCAAAAAATTTTTAAATTGTGTATGCAGAATTTTACAGTCCTGGCAATATGTGTCCCTTTTACAAGTTTTTCTCTTTCCATGAATATTACCACCACCTCTATTACAACCTTCAATTTTCTTCAAAAAGATAATATGAAGTCTCTCCAATATGTCGCTTTATACCCATTCCATATACATTGGTAAAGAGATCCGAATACAATCCTAATGATGTTGGAGATTTACTACCGAATAGAATTTCAATTTTGGTACGTAATATTATTTATAAATTTATGACATTAAATACTAAAATAGAATTATGATTTCTGTCCTTCTATCAGTGTGAAGTTCCCGGAGTTCAGTAAAACAAATTTAATTATTATTTAAAATGAAAAAACAAGCGATTGATCAGGAATCTACACGACGAGGTGATTCCAACGATGTGCCTCTGCCGCCGATCCGACGAGGGGAAGTCGATGGATCAACGATGAAAAGGATCAACATAAATACAAAGAAAATCAATATTAACAATACGAAACCCAAATAAGGAAATAGGATGAATTTGGATGAAAAATCGATTGATCCTAGACCTACTCGACGAAGATGAGTCCGAAAATCTCGCTCCGTCGCCGAATAGAGAAGTAGAAGTTGGTGAAATCGGTAATATAGTATTAATTCATTTAATAAATCGATAAATGAATTACATTACATTACTTCCGATCTGCCACCCCTCCACAAAAATTAAGAAGAAAATCAATAGCTTAAATTTTTCTAAGACTTGACATCAATATAAAAATAATTTATTTATTTAGTTAATTTATTAATTGTGAGGAATATTTTAAATTGTTTGAATGTGTAAATGTAGTGATGCTGTATGTGGATTTAAGTATGTTGAATTTAGAACGGTGATTCTCACACCCAGATGGAAATTGGTATTTTTTTATTAAATTTAAAGTGATTGACTATTCGAACATAATTAAAATAATCATTTTATAAGTTCATATCTGTAATTTAACAATTAAAATTAAGTTTAATATTTTTGGTAAAATTTAATTTGTATTTTTAATAATTTGATGATATTTTTATTATTTTGGGATTTATTGAGAAATGGTAAAATTTATTATTTTTAATTAATATTATTTAATATATTTAAAAAAATGACTTAGAAAAATTGTTCGAATAATCATGATTAAAAATAAAAAATAAGAAAACCAATTAGAATGATGACAAACGATGAAAGACTTTCGGAGAGTCATAATATTTAAAATATTCCGTACATATTGATTTATTTTAATTTTTTAAAAATAATTAAAAAAAACTACTTTCAAAATTTTGCATTAAAATTTTTTAAGTTTTTTATATTTTTTATAATTAATTTTATTTTTATTTAAAATTTTTGTACCATTATTTATTTTTTTTAATATTAATAAAAAATAATTTTAAAAAATAATTACAATAAAAATCATTTTGAAAAAAAATTCTATTTTTTAATAATTAACTTGAAAAAAGATGGCAATTTTTTATTATAAACAAATAAACGCCATTTAAAAATATATTTTAGGATAATATATTTCGACGGTTTAACCGTCATCATCAGATCACTGATTATGTTTTTTTGCTTTTATATAAGAAATGAATGATTATGTAATCACTTACGTAAGTCTCATCCAAAACTCTTCACAAATTAGTTGAGAGTGCTGTTTGAACATTGATTTTAGGATCACATGATCTTATGAACAATGCTTCACATGACACTCTCTCCCAATATTTTTTAAAATGCTTGCACAAAATCTTAAAATAATTTATGCTCATATTACATTTACACATTTTTTATGCTCAGCTCTTTCCCCCTTTTTGACTGTGTTCTTGGACTCGTTTGCAGAGATTACGGATAGTCTCCGATGTATGCGGCATTGCACCCATTACATGTGTATTGATAAACAATGTCCGAACACAATGCTAAAGGAGTATGTGATTTATTGCAAAACATCTTCTCAACTTTAAATGATTGAGAAATAATTTTTAAGTTTAAAAAGTTATTTGTTGATTTCAAATGTAATATGAGCATAAATGATTTTAAGATTTTGTGCAAGCATTTTAAAAATTATTGGGAGAGAATGTCATGTGAAGCATTGTTCATAAGATCATGTGATCCTAAAATCAATGTTCAAACAACACTCTCAACTAATTTGTTAAGAGATTTCGATTAGACTTACGTAAGTGATTACATAAACATCCATTTCTTATATAAAAGTAATAAAAAAGAACATAATCAGTGATCTGATGATGACAGTTAAACCGTCGAAATATATTATGCTAAAATATATTTTTAAATGGCGTTTATTTGTTTTTAATTAATATCAATTTTTATTTGAATATTTTGGTAAAAAAGAAAAATATTTTTTTATAATTATAATATTTTTTAAAATGGAATTTTTGTACAATTATTTAAAATTAAAAATTGTTTTTGATTTATTTTAATTTTTCAAAATAATTTTTTTAATAATACAGTAAAAGCCGCTTAATAAGACCACTGGTTAATAGGACCAGCCGCTTAATAGGACCAAATTCTGTGGGACCGAATCATTTCCTATGTTTCGAATATTAAAGCAGCCGCTTAATAGGACCAGTAAAAGTCGGTTAATAGGACCATTCATGAAACTGTTTGACCCGTCAAACAACATGAAAGTCATGAAAAACGTGTTTTTAGCGTAGGTCATACACCCACCCCAATCAACATACACATACACACGTAACAAAGAAGCAGGTCTTGACTGAATTTGTATTTACTGTATTTGTTCTAATCTCTTTAGCTGCAGAGAGCACCTGCTACATTTGTTGCATACACACAGGACACAGCAAGAGGAAAAGTGTCCTGCAAGCAAACGTACAGTTAGTGGCAGTAACCCCATACACTTACCATCCCAGGTAAGCATGTGTGTGTGTCGCCTAACTCGACATCAATCTTGCTAGAGCACAATGGGAAGGGTTGCAGACTGGCTGCTGACGAGAGCTGCAGCAAGCTCACACCCTCTTATGAAATCGTCACCACCAACTTCTCTCTTGTAACAACTCGAAAAGTATATTTTGTCAAAAAATAACACCTCTTCGCTTAATGGGACCAGTCGGTTAATAGGACCAGTTGGGCTTGGGACAAATGTGGTCCTATTAAGCGGCTTACACTGTAATAAATAAAAAATAGCTTGGAAATTTTTTAATAATTAAATTTTAATTTAAATTTGTGTGGGGGCAGATCGGAAATCATTCCGATATATGCTTCATATATTTAACTAATTAATACTATTGTTACATGTTAAATTTATTTATTAAATGAAATATTTAACATGAAAAAATATGGATAATTACTTGTTTAAATAATATCTATTTAAAAGTATTTTTTGTATTTTTTACTGACTTAGTAAAGGTGATAATAATATTGCCCAGCATAGGAAACATTTTGAATTTGACACATTACCAAGGCTTTAAAATTGTATGAACTCAATTTTAGAATTCTTTGAAGAGTAACACATGAAGCGTTAAATTTGCATCGTAATATTAATGTCCAAACTGACTTCACAAATTTATTAAGGATTCTTACATGATGTACTCATTGATCACTAATACACTATATAAATGACTTACTGCCTAAAAATCGTTTGTTCTGCATATGACAGGTAAACCTTCAAAATTATTACACAAATAACTTATAAATTTTTATTTAAATTGGTTCAAAGATTTTATTTTTAATGAATTATCAATTTATTCAAATTGATTTAAAATAATATTTTTAGTATATTTAGTAAAAACATAGATAAAAACATTTTTACTGATATTTTTTACTGAATGGAAAGTTACAATCATTATCTAATTATATTAAATGAATAGAAAAAACTTATTAAATTTGCAATATTTCATTTCATTGTACTGTGTATTGACAAAAACATTATTTTTTTCTAATTCAAGTTCTTCCTGAATAATATAACAATGTCAAGTTCTCTTTTGAAGACTATTTCTTCTAAACATAAATTTTGTTCTCATGTAACTAATAAGTTTAGAAATGGTTCTTGAGATTGGGTTTATTTTTTCAAGTTCAATACGGGGAAAAGTTTAAGGTGTTTGAATATTTATTGCATCTGATTTTCAAAATTAATTCCAATAAGTTCTAATCTTAACCATAAATTTTTTATATTTTGCAAAAATGACTCCTATTGTTTCTGTTATTTTAGTTTCCTTTAAACTTGTATTTATGTGGTGAAATGGAACTTTTTAGTTGTCGCTATTTATGCAATTTCTAATAATAATAATAATAAATGAACTATATGAAATATATTTTAATAATAAGAAATTAAAATTAATTATAAAAAAAGAACTTCAAAAAGATATAAATACAAAGCACAATACAGTTCCCTTTTAATCTAAGGCTTATACATTGACTTGTTTTGGTTAAAACCAAATTTCTATGATGACTTCATGCAGAAAAATAAAAAATTAATTCTCTAAATAAAATGTAAAATTCAGTTATTTGTTATTATATTTATAAAAAATAATTAATATATTTTTCTGTCTGTTGGTTGTGATTATAAAGCTTTCATAACATGTTTCTGTTACTTTCTACTTATATTTAACTGAACATTCACTATGAAAGTTTCATGAATTTATGACGAATAATGATTCAATTGTCACAGACTATCAGAAACTAAAGTAATGTTTTCTATTTTTCTAGGTTACTTTAGATGATTAAATGTAATTTATAAAACTTGGCCATTTTATTATTTTATTGTTTTTATAGTTCACCATTATGTTTAAACTTTATAAAATATTAAAGTTATTATCTGTGAAGTGTACATTACAATTTATTTATTATATAAATATAAATAATAATAAAATGGTTAATTATATAAATATGTATTATTTGGTTGGCAAGAAAGTAATAATAGTTCGTAGTGTGACATAAAACCCATTATTATAATAACAATTCTTAATTTAACTCACTTCATGTATATATAGTTTTAAAATTTGCGGGTGATCTTCATAACTAATAAACTATTAAGATATTTCTCAAATAAATCAAAAAATCCATCGGGTGTCCAAGCTAATCTAGTATATCAATTTAAATGTCACAAGTGTGAATCCTTGTACATTGGAGAAACAAATCGTCATTTCCGCACTAGAATAGCTGAACACACCAATTGATAGCTTGTTTTTTTATAAAAAAATTAAAAAATTTTTGTTTCAAATTTACTAAACCATGCTTCACGTACTTCTCAAGGTTCGATTGAGCTGAAATCGTACCCATGTGTAATTTTGATGGCAATACATGAATCAATTGAAAATACTCTGAATGATTAATTATCATTTTTTGCAAAAAACAAATTTGGAATTGCCCCTTATTTGCCCAATAATTATAAATTAAACTGAATACCAAAAAAATCAAATTTATGTTTTTTTATAATTGTCATAACTTGATGATTTTTCGGTATTTTTTAGTGATATTGAGTTGTCTGAAAAGTAATGCGCGTTTAGCACATAGGTAACTTTAACGGGTTTTATTAGCTATATTTATTAACTATATAAATTAATTAAAAATCTTGTTTTTATATTAAGTAAATGCCAATACATTAATCCAGTGTTTCTCAAAGTTCATGACCACGTGACCATAAAAGTTCTATTTGCACCCCTAAATGTGACCTTGAAAGGATATTTAAACAATTTTCCTTTAAAACAGCGGTTCCTAACCTTTTTTCATTAGAGTACCCCTCTACCTGTTTGTTTACTTATTTGGTCCCCCTAACACACACGCGTATATATGTATATATATATATATATATATATATATATATATACAAATAAAGAATAGATTAAATAGGTCATCAAGGGTGACCGTATACAATTTTATGCTTACTAGACGAGTATTTTGCCCTCATAAATGTGTTTAAAAAATCAGCATACGGTACTATTTGCTATTATTTAATTATTTTAATATAAGAAAATAACCATTTGCAATGTGTTTAAAGATTCTTTTGAGTTTTTAGGCCAGATTTGAATGGCATTTTCCCCATAATAATTTTTTTGAGTACCCATAAGCAACCTTTCGTGTACCTGCCAAAGGTATGTAAAACCATGGATATAAAACCCATAGATTTCTAAAATCAAATTTTCTAAAGCGCGAATTTCTGTAATCAAAATTACTTTTTTTAAAGTACTTTGCGATTCATCTTCAATTTATTTAGAACCAGACGTATTAAGGTTTGTAAGTTATTTTGAGGATAAATGGATTGGAAGATGCGATCATAATGACAATCACAAAAAACCTAAAGTTTCACTTAACATGTGGAATTCTTATGATAATTTTATAATCGGATATCCAATATAATAATATCAAAGGATGGCATCGATTTTTTAGTGAATTAATAACATCATTGCACCCTCATATCTGAAAGTTTCTTGATGCTCGTGAAAAGAACAAAATAATACTGAAATAAAACTTCAAACAATTTTTAAGTGGATAAAAGTTAACAAAGAGTTAGTAAATTTCAATTACTAAACGAACGACTAGGCCTAATTATTCAAGGTTGGAATAAAAATATTAATCTAGTTGAATATGTAACGTCAATTACCTTCAACATTGGAATTTAATATGCAAGCTATTGTGTTTTAGATGCAATACAATATTCAAAAATTGCTTATCTGATTTATTTTATTTTGTAAATTTAGCTGTTTTTATTTGTATATTTTTTTCTGAAAAGCAAATAGTAAATGTTTATGTCATTTTACTAAGATTTGTAAAAATATGTAGACGAGCATAAAAAAGGTAGTTTAGGTTTAGAAATTTTATTTCAAATATTTTGCTTTTAGAAAATTTGATTTTAGAAATTCTCGTTTTTGAAAATTCGTTTTTAGGAATTTTGATATTTTAGTTTAGAAATTATCGTTTTATATTTCTTTTTGATACCTACATGACATAAATCTCTGTACTTTCGTGGTGAAATCTCTTCCAATTTGCTTCGGAACTAATGGTAACACACAATTTCCTTGTCTACCCCATAACCAATTCTGATAGACTAATTGGTCATTTAGTTGTAATAACTCTTTTCATTGATATCACCATTTACATTCTCCTGTATTTGTTTCAACTGGTTCAACTCTGTACACTTTCCTTGTTCGTCTTTTATCCATTGAATTGCTGACTGAATCACCAATTCGATCCTTCAGAACTTGAGATTTTATCCCTTTTTTAAACTGTTCCTTTAAAATTTCTTCATCGCTGTGTTTCCTGAAATTTTCATTTGCTTTCCAAACCCTTTATTCAAATGTTAAGAATCTTTCATTCTCACCTTGACAAATTTGGCTTAGTTTGTCCAATTCTTCAAACAGCAGTACTTTTTTTATAAATGTTTTCTGGAAATAATTTTTGGATTCCACATCTGACTTATTTCTTATTATCTTCTGTTGCATTTACCAAAATAATTTTTACTTTGTCTATCCACAAATAATTACACATTTCCGAGAATGTTAACCCAAAAAAAATCTGAACATAAATTCTGTACTATATTTGACCTTCTTCAGAATCGACTCCATTGTATTCCTTCATTTTTGTTCTCGAGGGTTTCCTTAAAGACTGATGGAAGCACTTTTTTAGCGTTGTAAAAGCGAATCTCTAAATAACAAAAATATATTTAATTTACAATTTACAATTCTGATTATTAAAACAACTTACATATTAAAATACATTTATATTTACATAATTATTCCACACTCGCCCTGTTTGACAATTTAAGTTTTGTATCTTTTAGGCTTTTGTCGATCTTGAACTGGATTGCGTCTCACTGTTGTTTTATTGGTTTTCAGTCGCTCTTCCTCTGGCATCTGATCCTCTTGTACATCTTGATGGTCATTTTTGATTCTGATTTTCTCTGTCTATTCTTCACTCTATTCTGATTTTCTCGTGTCCTTCTGTAATGTTCTCCTACTTTTGATATCCACCGAATTTCTTTCAATTATTCTTTCATCACTAATCCTTTTTAATTTATATGCATGCTTCACTAGTTTACCGATCACCTCATATGGCCCTTCGTATCTCGGCTTATCGATTCCTTTGATTTGCGGTAATATCCTAGCCAGCAGTAGATCACCAATTGCCAGACTGCCCCCTGAACCTATTTTAGCTGGCTTTTTAACTTCTTGTTTGGTCTTGATCTATTGGCTCACTACTTATAACACTTGTTGAAGCTCTGTGATATATTTGCTATAGTTTCCCCCATTTGCTGCACTCAATTTTTTTTCAGAGTAGAACGACCTCATTTTCCGACCAAAAATCACCTCGAATAGAGAGAATCTAGTGATTCTACAGACTGTATTTCTTAGTCCAAATTCAACAAAGGGTATTGCCTCTTCCCATTCATAGCCTGATGACTTGGCTATTACGTAAAGCATGTATTTTGCTGTACCAAATAGTCTTTTAATTACCCTGTCGCCCTGGGGATAATATGGTGAGCTCCGAGATTTTCTTATTCCAAGAAGTGCACATAGTTCGTGTACGACCTCGCTCTCGAAAGCAGTACTTCTATCTGAATGTATCCTTTCCAGGATTCCGAATTGATTTACTTGTCAAACATTGATTTGCATATCTTTTTTGCAGTTATATTTTTCAGCGTTATCAACATTGGGCATTTTGAAAAGTTATCAATAATTCCCAAAATGTATCTACATCCATTTTTACTTTCTGGAAGAGGTTCTGTTACATCAATAGATATTGTTTCAAAAGGATACCCTGTATTTAGGGATCTATGAACCTTATTTCTGTCTGACCGTTGATTCTTTCGGCTCTGATACTCTTTACATTTTCCTATTCTTATTCTAACATCAAAAGACAAACCTGGCCAGTAGAATTTTTCTTTTTAAAGAGCTGTTGTTTTGCTGACTCTATGCCTGTGCAACATATGGGCATGGCCGATGATTTCATTTCTTCTATTTTTTTGGTAAAAGCAGTTTATACTTCCCTTGGTGAATAATATACAGCAAGTCTCCTCTAAATCGTAAGTCCTTCCGATTTTTCCATTGCACCTGGGCTTCTCTTTCTACATTCTGAAGTTCTCCAGGATATTGATCTTCAACGTTTTTGTCTTTCATGAGTTTAATTACCAAGGCCAGATTATTATCATCCGTCTGACAGACCTTCTCTTCCTCCATTACTATCCGCCGACAGTAGACAACAGTTTTTTTTTATCATTTTGATTTTGATTATATTATTTAACATTTCATTTTGCTTTCGGATTTTCGTGGTTGCTGGCATTGTTCTGGCGCTCGGGATATTACTTCTCCACTATAACAAAAAGTTGTAGCCAAAATATATATAATTGTCATTCTATGAATTTATTTTATGATGAATTAGTTTTTCAATGAAAGTATTTTCGATTTTTTATTTATTTGTATATCTTTGTTAAATCTAGTCATTATTTTACTAAAGGGATACAACTTTGTATAATAGTAAAGAAGATTTATATTTATCTTGTCACATGATGAACGCACTATCATTTATAACTATTCAAGAGGAAGATCGTACCAACAATCAATTTGAAGCATTCCATAGACATTTTGACTCAAACATCAGATCTCTTTCTAATATTTATTCTGTATTAGATGCAATACGTAATGAGCAACACTTAATTATTTACTAAAGAAGGGAAATTTACTACTTATAAGGATTTTTTATTGAAAAATTGGGATATTTAATAATTTAAAGGATATTTTACTAAATTATGGAGCCCTTTAACTAATTTATGGGAAATTTATTAATTTAAGGGATATTCTATTATTTGTCGAGTTGTACCACACCGAAACATTAAAATGCTCCTCTTTATCGGTTCTGTCATTTTGTCACCCTAACAGGCTCGATCGGACAACTAGTTCGAGTTATCGATTCGAAATATATACTCTGAATCGAAAGGTTGAAAATTGCGATTAATTCACAGTCAACTCAAGAAATCTGCAAAGACATATTGATTATGAAAGCTCTGTTCAAATAGGTTTCGGATATGCATAAAAACTGCAGAATTCTGTCCAGGTTTTTCACCGCAGAATCAATTATAGTATAAGTGTTATTTAAAAAGAATATTTTTTTATATTTTACTTGTTAATTTTGAAAACTCTGAATGGTTAAACTTTAACAATGACAAATTAAAATTGCGTTTGCTTTATTATTTAAGATAATAAGAACCATAATTTTTATGAAATCGAAATAATGAAGAAAATAGTAAAAGTTCATTAAACAAACTTTGAAATAAAGAGTAATCAATTGAGACAAGGGGGATTTTTATTGAGGGATTTGACAATACTTCCCAAATAAACTCCAGTAATAATCCACGAGTAATCTTAGTTGTTATGCATTTTTATGGTCGATAAAAATACCTTTTCCGATTTGCGAATTCTGTTCTTTTTTCTCTGGTTGATTACTTCAGTTTCATTAGTTTTTGACAGAAAACATCTGATTTGTCTCAAAACAAGAATTTTAGTTTGAGAAGTATATTCCAATAGTTTTCACCTTAGAATTTTTTATAAGGAAACTGTCGAAAAGCAAATGAAGCTATCAAATCAACGTTTGGGATCTCCTCCAATCTTTTTGTTATTATTTGTTTGAACAATAAAAATATGATTTTAAATAAACTTGTTAATTTGATTAGAGCATTTTTCATATATAATTGTTAAAGAACCTAAAGATAAATATCGTTAAATGTTAGATAACTCGTTTTAGATCTAATATTTCGAAATCCCAACAAGTGATGCATAAAATCATATCGTAAATATCGTCTATATCTGGACGTTAGATTGAAAAAGGTTGAAGAAATTAAAGAATTTTTTAACCGGTTATTTTATAACTTAGCTTATTTATATGTATAGTCAGACCTCTATATACTGCCATGATCTTAAATTATTCGTCCAGAATTTCATTACAAATTTAAAAACTTACCCCTTATACCACAAAATGTTTTGATAAACAAAAATTGGTTCTCTTTAAGGAAATAAAAACTTTATTTGATGAAATTTTAATTATCGCGATTCACTCATTTTAATGCTACACTTTTTTTAAGAGGAACGTTATAGGTAGGTCTGACTATATATGAGACAAATGCCTTTATAATTAAAATTAAATATATATAGATATATTGTTAAATTTAGTTTGAGGAAAACCTTTCAGAAGAGAACAACCAGATCAATAGTTAGAAAAGTGTAAATCCATTTTTATTTTTAAAAATATGTTAGCTGAAATATAAAAAATAATAGAAATTATTAAACTGCTTTTGGTTTGGTGTTGCTAAAGCCATTGTTATGTTCTCAATCACACGTTTTTACGTATTTTAATATAGTATTTTATATGTTGTGTATTTAAGGAATCCATTGGGAGTAAAAAGACGTTATGAAATTTGTGATGAAAAGAAAGAGAACGTTTCGTTTTTAGACATGCTGAATGAAGGGTAATCAGTTTTAAGTGCTAAGATTCAGGTTAATAAAGTACTAGAGAAGACAACAGTAGCTCCTCTGCTTCTCACGACAAGCCCAAATTCTCCGGTGATTGGATTGTTAATGATGCCTACAGCTGGCGACTGAACAGAAGCGTTCCAAAAAAAATCAAAGAACAAGAAATAGATGTTTAGATTTATTGTCAAAATATTATTTTATATCATTCGATTTATTATGTGCTGTCGTTAAAATGTATAAAGAATTAGAAAATATAAATTTAACGTTTTTCAAATTTTCGATTATTGTTAGAAATCTTTCATTATAATTGATCCAATTTTAGTTATTAACGAGACGATTCAATTTGGACGTTTTATTGCATTGATCCGTATCTTCTATGGTTTTACATAGCGTAACCTCTAAGCAACTGTGAGGAATATGGGGTGTATAATTGTTTTTTGTAGTGTTTGCATGTTCAAATGTTGTATGTTGATTTGGGATTGTGCCTCTCCGAATCAGATGGATGATCAATATTTTAATTCTTATAATCTGAAACTAATTTATTTAAATTTAGATTTAATATTCAAATTTTTAATTTTTATTATTGCAACTTTAAATAATTTTATTGATTTTATTTTTGTAAATTTTTAAATAATTAAAATCAAATTAATGTTTAAAAATGACTATAAAAATATTTTATTTCAGCCAATAAAATTTAAATTAAATATTTTTTAATAAAATAATCTTCTCAAGGTAGTTCAGATTATAATGAGTGATTGAAAATTGAATGATGGATCTAAGTGAAAGCAATACTATTGATCATCATAAAGATGATAAGAAAAGTGAATGTAATAAATGTTCTGTCAAATGTGAGTTCTCTTAACAGAAACGAAGTTAGATTATGCTTTAAACGACAAAATGTTGCAGATTGATAATAAATGTATAGGTCCATCGAAATCAACAAACAGAATCATGTAATTTATGGTTTTAAAGACTTTAGGTTGGAGGTCGTTTCGACTAATTGCTATTGATTTTATTCTGACTGTTCTTTAGATCTGTTGAGGGAATATTTCAAAATTTTATAATTTATTATCTATTGTTTAAATCAACAAATAAATATTGATAAACTAGTAACTAACCCGTCATGTATGACGGATATAATTATATAGAGTTAAAATTTCAAATAAATTTACAAAAGACATTTTTTAAAATTCATTTGTTTTCCACATTTAATCATTAGAAATAAGTGTCTTCACAAAATTTCTTTATAAACTATATTTTTGGTAAATACTCGTTCATTATTCAGTAAAT
>MQRK01173215.1:388-32615 GCA_001938485.1 Girardia tigrina
CTTAAATGAAATATTTAACATGAAAAAATATAGATAATTATTTGTTTAAATAATATCTATTTTAAAAGTATTGTTAGTGAAAAATAAATTTTAATAGATTTGTGATTCGTTGTTACAGTAATTTTAAATTATCCTTTTTCTTATAAACGTTAAATATAGTTTTGGGAATTTTGAATTTAGTTTTTTAATTTTTAGATATTATAATATTAATATTTAAATTTTCTGAATAAATTATGTGGAGAGATGAAATTTTAACTAATCCCATTATAATAATAATTGTACATATGTGCACAATATTTCATTAAAATTAGGAAAGTGAATTATAAATTATTAAAAATAATATTTAAAACGAATCAACTCTCAAAAATTAGCTCTACTCACATCCAGAACTGCACACGATGCCCAATAAAACCATTTTTTCCACATTGGGATTACTCTTCAATTGACAAATAACACATTCATATATGTCCTTTTCTTCTTTGAAATTGAGTTCTAGATGTATTTTATATCTAACTAAAAACTGAATCAATTTCAAAAAACCTTTGGTAACAAAATCTATTTGATGTGCATTTGCAAAATCTTTTTGTTTTTGAGCCATATTAGCAATTACTCTTCTTCGTCGATCTTGAGCCTTTTGCTTTTTTTCTTGCACAGTATCATAAACACTGACATTTCCTTCGCCTTTATTTTCATTCACTTTTACTTTATGTGATTGACTTTATTATACATTTAAATACAACAAATAATTTTCAAACTTAAATATTCTAACCATTCTTTCTGTTCATTTAAATATATTGTTGATTTTTCAAGAGTAGATTCTTGAATAGCTTGAATAAGTTCAAACAAAGCTTTAGAATTGTCATCTTCTCTAGCCATAATAACATCCAAAAGATGGCCAACAAAATCTACACCATCACCCCAATTTACTCCAATACCTATATTAGCATTAATGTACACTTTTTAAAATGAATCACAATTGTTAAATTTAATCAGATCAAAAAAAAATATTCTGATAAAAATTGTTTCCTAAACATAAATATTTGTTTCATTTCTATACTATTTTATTGAGAACAAAACGTTTTATCTTGAAACTATCATTTCCTCATTACAAGTTAAATTCCGAAACAAGAAAACAATAAAACACTTCAAATCAATTGATATTATGCAAGTATATCAAATATTGTTAAAAGTCATTTTAAAGCACAACCCTCATAAAACTGTTCTAAAGATGGGACACTTCCATCGTTCGTTCTATTCGCTTCATTTAATTTTCTGAAAAAATTGAAATGTATAACCTCGTCGGTTACGATCGTAACTGGTAGAAAAAAGTGGTCTTTCTCTTCCTCCCCCTGGCGTTCATATTATACCTCTAGATCATAACAATAACGGAAAATTGCGTTCGTATAGTTCGTAAGAATTCAACATTTTTGTTAATATAATATTACTAAATTCTTTTAAAATCAATTTACTTAAGAATTAAGTATCCAAAATTTAAATACATTTGAGACCAAATGTAACCTGCAATAGATGAATTAAATGAAAAGTATTTTGGAAGCTCTATGAAAGTTTAGTGCATAACAAAATGATTAAATAATTGTACCAAATAAAATATAGAAAGAATGTTAAAAAGCGAAGCTAAGAAGATAAAGTCATATTCAAATGAAACGATATGAAAAGGGTTCGTAGAAAAGAAAAAAAAGAAGAAAATAGTTTACGTAAGTTTCTATTAAAAATACAATAAACTCTAAATTTATTAACTATTAATTAATTTGGATTTGACAGGTTTTTGTGAATAAAATTATAAGAAAATGTTCAAATATTGCAAATCACGGGGATAAACCATGTGAAGTCAAATGTCATTCGTTTATAATTGTCAGTTGCTACAGCATCTCTCAAAGTAAATTATCAAAACAAAATATGAGCAGTTAACATCGTACCAGGATGTTAATAACATTTTATGTCATTAGCTATTTGAAGCACTTACTGGCCTGGAAAGGTCAACATAAGTCATTGTAGTAAGAAATCATCTGCGTACGATACAACAATTCGTAAATATAACAGGTCATAAAGATGGAATTTTTGTCTTTGTCGGTAAATATACCGTAATTAAGTTATAAGCGCTCATCTTTATTCGTGTAGATAAATTCTGTGGGAATTATCAATTAGTGGTAGTATTAAATAATAAATATTTCAAAGTATCATAATCAAAGGTAATAACAGAACTACCTAATAATTTAGGAATATGCTTGGTTACTGTATAAAATTGTATGAATTAATAATAATTAATAAAATGATGGTGATCATTATTAATGATAATTAATTATTTAAAGTTTAAAAATTGTATTCCGCGGGCCACATACCAAAAATTGATGTTTATATTTATTTTAAGGTCAAAATTTAAAATAATCGTTTCAAACGATTGATGGTTATACCATTTTCAAAGAACCTCTTGAACCATTAAAAATCTTTACAATATATATCTGAATGAAATAGGAGGAACCATTTATGGAGATGATGTTATCGATTTTATGGATGAATAGTTTGAAATTTACCGGCAGTGGTTTAAATGTTCTCTTTTCTACCAGACGAAGATTTTTTCACCAGTGAGTAAAGCTTGTTTCTCGGAAACAAGTATTGTTTAAAATTCGAAGATCCTATTCCTTGAAAACTCACCCTATGTTAACAGTCAGCCATAGAATCTTCGGCACATCAACTTGTATCTTTATACAATTTCTTTTATGAAAAGTCTCTCATTTCAAATGTTTAAGATAGTTTTACTAAATAAAATAATGTGATTCGTCACCTGAAACGATTTTCTCATCTACCCGTACTATCGGTAAGATAAAAAATGTTTTTCACAAACACTTGCTCAAAACGTACCGATTCATCCCTAAACGACAAGTTCATGTATATGCAGATCATTTACAATAATTTGATTGAAAATTACTGATAAAAAGCAAAAAAATAGATTTGACAAATAAATTTAAAATGGTGGTTCATCTTACCAGAAGTTTCCCTAAATCGGTAGACTAGAGGTATTTTTATATTTTAATTACTAGTAATCAAATGCAAACGTGACAATCAAAGGAAAATTGTGGTTAAAATGTTAAATCAATCAATCAACCACAATAAAGACGGAATAAATCGGTACATTATTTTGATCATTTTTTATTCTGCCAAGCACATACCACTAGTATGATACTAGTATGAATTTCTGAATCATAATATTTATCTTTTTCCTACTCCTTGACTTTTGCGATTGGAAAAGATCGGTTTGATTATTGTCTTTTGGTTGATTGATTTCTCGGGTCATCTGATCGTCTATTGTGTAAATCGTATCCTTTCTTGAAATCTGTTTTTATTTTGATAGCACTGAGTCCGAAGATGTCCTTTTTCTGACATTAAGAACATTTTACATTTGTACACTATATTCTTATGCGACCTTCCTCATTACATGCCCAACATCTGACGCTAAATCTTCTCGAAACGTTTTTACTGTTATTGTGAAATGTACGACCTCTCATGTCATCTTTTCTGGAATATTAATAATCTTTTCGAGTTTTTACTCGTTATTATAAGTTTTATTTCCTATATATAAATCGCATTTTGCTTAATTTTTAATATATATTAAAGTAGTCTTGTTTCTATTACATTTAGAATTATTTAAGTGAATATTACATATTTCATGGTGATTGTTTTTCAAAAATCATGATTGATTGTCACATATTTAAAATGCCTTTAGTGTTCAAAGATTTTTCGGGTAATAATTACTGCATAAAATTTTTTCAACTGCGTGAATCTCGGGTTATTTGAGATCACGCAAATGGTAAATAATAACATTGTTTCAAAAGACAAAATTGTTTAAAATCAATGGGAAAAGTTAAACGAATGAAATTTATTTTAATAAATTTATAAATACAAAAATAAATCTCTAAAGTATTTTGATATTTAAGAACAATAATAATATTGATTTATGAAAATAACTAGGATGATTATTTATTATTATTAAAAACAAATTATATCGAAATTGGGAGATATCCCTTTAAAAATATAAATCACACAATTTGAAAATATTGCTCAAAATATTTTTTTATGATTAAAAATTAATAAATATTTAAAAAAACAATTTTCAAAAGAAACGAACCTGTTTCTGATGCCCTCTGTAAACTGTCGGGATAGTACTCATAGACCAACGGAAACGTATGGAAAAACTCATATGATTTTATATCTGAAAAATGACATAGTCGGTTGCCGCTGTTGTTATAACTATGGATTTTTCCATCACTGATTGTAACTCTATTATCAATTTGATCATCAATTTCCATGGGTTCTGCTGGAGGGTCCGACGATAATGAATGAATTTTTTGCAATTTCGATGATTTTACGGATAGCAAGGATTTACCTCCAGTATTTAATCTAGCTGTATGTAATTTTGAATGGACTTTTAGTAACAAGCTAAGAATGGACTCTCTTTGACTAATTGGAATTTCAGATCTACTGTCTACCGTTTCGATTTCCATTTGGTTGCTTGAAAATGTTAAATAAATTTAAATAAAATATTTGAACTTAATAACTTTTCAACTTATAAGGACATCAAATACATTTTTAAAAAAATCGGATAAAACCACCTAAAATATTCTTAATTTCGTATTTCAGTTCTGTTGCAGAAGCTAAATAGTTACATTTAAAGCTTCTTGAGGATCTTAAAAAGAGCTTGTAATTTACTAGTAGTAAATTACTAATCAATAAATTTAAAAAATACTCAGTATTTTTAAAGTAAATTTAACAGCAATTTATTTATTTTCTTAGTTTTTAGTAAATACTCAGTATTTCATGCACAAATAGTTACCTGTGTAATGACGCTATTTTATAAAATCATTGAAATATTTTAATTATTATAATTTTTTTCTAAATTAAAAATAAACAAATCCTATTTTTCATCAACTACTTAGGCAGTGTCAATAATCGATTAGACTAACAAAAAACATTTCCGAAACATGAAAAAAATGAACAATTTACAATTTCAAATTACACAAATAAATTTAATATTTTGTATTCGTTTTTATTCGTTTTAAGTTGTTCAACATGGATTTACAAATTCTCGGAGCCAGAACTAATGCCGACACCATTTGTGTATTTTTAATTATTTCTCAGTAAAAATATTTTTTTTCAATTAATAATTAAATGCAGTTTAAATAATTCCAATAAAAACATATACAGGGGTGGCTATAAGTCGCTTTACCCAGTTTTAAAAATAATAAACACAAAATTCTAAATGATTTATAAACAAAAACCAGATAAAATTGCTTGTTTTAATAATTATTTATTTAAAAATTTTTAAAATTATTTCATTTTGTTCATTGTTGTTTGCAATATTGGCATGGCACGACAATTAACACTTCAGCAACGAATTTTTATAGTAAAGCAGTGGATAAAGTATGATAGAAATTCAAGAGCTGTAGCTGCAGCATTTGCAAAAGAGTATCCTAATGACGCTCCCCCATCACGACAATCAATGCATGTTTTGGTTAAAAAGTTTCACGAGACCGGCCTGTAACCGACAAGAATAGAAGTGGGCGCCCTAACAACATGAATACCGTTGAAAATAAAGAAAATGTTAGAACTTTATATCAGAATGGGCCATCAACATCTGCAGTCCGTGCAAGTTTGCAGTTGCATATACCACACACAAGTTTACGTAGAATAATGAAGGACATTGAGTTGAAAGTTTGGCGACCTCGTTTGCTCCATCAAATGAATGAATGACGATTATGATTATGTTTATTATTATTAAAACTGGGTAAAGCAACTTATGGCCACCCCTGTATATTTACATTAATTCTGATCATCAGACCTATCATACAAGTGCCTAGTTTAGATTACTTGAAAATAATAATTTCAGAATTTGTTTAAAAATATTATAAAAAGTTGCGTTATATGAATATTACTAACAATTGTTTAATCAATTAATTTATTATTTGATCGTTACTATGAAAGCCTAGTGAAACAGAATCATTATTCTACGTTTAAGAAATGTAAATAGATCTAGTTGTCGAATACGGCTCAAACGATAAAGAAAATTCTAGAGTTATTTATGCTGCTGCGATAATAAAAATAACTCCAAGTCTAGAGGCCTTCAGTGTTATGCTCGTGTTGTTTGTAATATATTAGGTTGACGCAAAAGAAATGTCGTTTTTAATGTCTTTAATATTCATTGTTTGAAATATTTAGAAAATCATAGATAAATATATTCATATTTAAATTTACTTTAAAGCTTAAACTTTACTCTATATTTTGATACCAAGTATGACATTATTTTTGTTAATTTAAAGTGTCTTTATTTGATTTTAGAAATGTTAGAAAAGAAGGAAATGAGAACAATTTTATTCTACGATTTCAAACTAGGTCGAAAAGCGACAGAAACAGCTCGGAATATTAACAATGTATTTGAACAACATACCACTAATTTACAAACAGTACAACGATGGTTTTCTAAGTTTCGTAGGGACAACGAGAGCCTTGAAGATGAAGAACACGGTAATCGACCATCACAAGTTGATGACAACCATTTGAAGAAGTTAATCAATGCCGACCCGCATAAAAATTCACGGGAAGTCGCTCAAGAACTCAACGTTCCCCAATCAACAGTTGTTCGCCATCTGAAGAAAATCGGGAAAGTGAAAAACCTGGACAAGTGGGTGCCGCACGAATTAAACGAAAGTAAAAAAAAATCGTCGTTTTAACGTGTGTTCTTCTCTGCTTTTGCTTAATCAAAGCGACCCGCTTCTGGATCGAATTATAACATGCGATGAAAAATGGATCCTATACAACAACCGGCGACGTTCAGCTCAGTGGTTGGATTTCAATGAGGCTCCAAAGCCTTTCCCGAAGGCAAAATTACACCAAAAAAAGTCGTGGTAACTGTTTGGTGGTCCGCACACGGTTTAATCCATTACAGCTTCCTAAAACAAGGCGAAACAATTACAGCGGAAAAGTATTGTCAGCAAATTGACAAAATGCACCAAGACTACAAAAAGACGGCCGGCATTACTCAATAGAAAGGGGCCAATTCTTCTGCATGACAACGCTCGTCCACATGTTGCAAGAAAGACAATGCTGAAGTTAAACGAACTTGGATATGAAACTTCGCCTCATCCACCATACGCACCAGACCTTTCTCCTACATACTATCTATCACCTTTGCAAACATTTCAGCAAGTTCCTTCGCGAAAAATGCTTCAGAAACCAAGGAGATGCTAAAAGAGCCTTGGACGACTTAATCGCCTCCAGAATTCCAGAATTTTATGAAACTTGAATAAAAAACTTGTTACCCGTTGGCAACAGTGTGTTCAATGTAATGGTTTTTATTTTGACTAATAAAGTTAATTCTAAAGAAAGTTATATTCATTTAAAGTTGACAGTTAAAAAACGGCATTTCTTTTGCATCAACCTAATATTTTTTGTTGGTAAATTCAAGTGATGATGTTGTTTTATAAAAAATGATTGATTTTTAATAGCAGAAAGCAAAGTTAGCTTTCACAAGTGGCGATTGTTGCTTTGGTCAGTGGCAAGTTTGAGTTTTTAATATGATACCAAACCAGTAATAGCCAAAAGTTGCCAAATATGGTACATATATTGGATGTGGTACTACATCCAATTCAAGATGTGTAAGCTTTTGGTGGGTTACAAACTTATACTAGTTTGCGAATTATCGTAATGGACAATATCTTTTTTCTTTATCAATTTTGGACATTTCTCTTTGAAGGAATCATTTAATTTGTATAGTTGATCACAGTCCCATTCAGAATTAATTGTCATATTGTCCGGAAGAATATCAAAAAAGGAATTCTTGAAATCTCACGAAACATATTTAATAACATTTTTGGTGAATTCTTTTTTCAATATGATCTCTTGTGTTTAAAACTTTTGTAAAAAAACCCATTTCTCGTTGTAATATGGGTCATTTTGTTGACATTTGAGAAGCAAATTACAGTCGTTAATGAGATAAAGCAAATTTTGTTCTCTAGTGTAGAAACCGATATTTGAATATTCGTATTTATTTATATATTTATATAGGAATATCTGTTTCTACTAACATTAAAATAGATTAATGAATTATAAAAAAGAAAAAAAACTAATAACGTTACAACAATTACAAAATAAGAAAAATAACCTCTTCTATATACATAATTTTATTCTATAACATATATCATCCAGTAATTCATTAACGGTAAATAGTAATTTAATTTTTTTTAATTGTTCAATATTCCATTGATTTTTTTTAGAATCGCTTAACAAATAATTGGCATAGAGTTTGACATATTCTTCTCTATTATCGCCCGTTAAGGGAATATTAGAACCATTTTCTTTTAAAGATTAAAGATTTTCATATTTCCAAATGCATCATAATACCTATCTGAAAATTTTGATCGACAATAGATACAACTTCTCCAGAATCGCATTCCAATAAACCAATCAATCCTATAGCTAGACTCGGATGAGTTTGCTTCAAATATCAGCTTTCTTTTTCTGTATTTCTTTAATTCTCGAGTGACTTGCTAGCTGGGATTGTTGGTGGCGAATATCACGGATTAATACTCGAAACAAATCGTTATTTTGATCCACGAAATTCATCTTCACAATATTTGATTAGGGTTTGAATCGAACATGATTAAAGAAATTATTAGCGATGTGATTTGTAGTTTTGCTTTTCGAAACATGACTTGAATCATAATTTTTTTTTGAGTATCTTTTGTTTTACATATAAAGTGATACATGATTGTTGATATTAGCAGAGCCCGTAGAGCATAGTCGAGAGGCTCTTTCTTTCGATTTACTCTAACAATTCTATTTCTCCTAACGATAAAAAATTACAAACATAACAACAAATGGGCACACACACACACATTTGACCAAATACAAATGGTACAAAAAAATATACAGAACATATACAGACAACTCAGGAAGGAAACTGGTGAGAGAAATTCACACTACATCTAGGAACACATGTTACACATATATCAAGTTTTCAAATTAAGTAAAGACGTTTTACATAATCACGAACGGTCGAATTTTACAAATTTAACCTCTCAGTAAACTCGCGAGTGCTTATTTGGTGATTAGCATTTATTAATGCCTTCATTTTGACTTCATCATTTTCATTGGGTTTTTCAGAATGTGGTGCATAATAAGCATCGGAACTAAATTTTACAAACCGAATGTCAGTCATTACAAAAAGGAGTAAAATATTTCGATAGTGTTCCTTTAGATTTCCCATCTTTGATAGGACGCAAAACCAAACTTTTGTAAAGAATCAAACAAAGTTTTTAACAAACAAACCTTACTACATTAGTTGTAAAAATACATCATAATTAAGCGACTTAAGTGTAAATTTGGCTGTGAAAAGACACAATTAGATCTTTTCTTGGAAAATTAGAAATTACTTTCCCAACAACCCAATATAGTAATTTTTTCTAATGATTATTAAATGTATCCGATGGGCTTTACCTAGATTTTAAAAAGGATGAAAAAGAACTATCTACATTTAAAGATCAATTTTCATTTAAACCAGAAACCACATTAAATTTGAAAATCGAGTTCATTGATCTACAATAAAAGGATTAAATGAAAAGGTTTTACTAAGAACACTTGTTAACGCTATTTGGTAACCCTTTTGTACTCAATCAATGAATGTTATATTGCACAGAAAAAAATGAGTTTCTTTGTATCTCTAACTGCATATGCATTCAGATTATTCCCCATAGTGACTAATAAAATGGAATCTATTTATGGTACCATCGTTATCGTTAACACATATTCATTTATAAGTTAATTTAAAACTTTTTCATCGCACTGCGTATACACAAAGTTTAGTTAAACTCTACATATACATATGTAATAAATTACCTGTCACTTTCGGCTGAAATAACACTGGAAAACTCTTTTTTTATATCACAAGAAAGTTCAACTTTATATCGGAGATTGAGCCAAGCGTCATTAACCTTATACTGATTAGAAGGGAATCTAGTTTCTTGAAACAGATAATCTTCATCCTAAATATGTAATTTCGATAATATCTTTACAATTTCGTAAGTATTAAAAATACATCATAACTAGTAAATCAAAAAATTATTTTTTTATATCCATTCTTTATGCAGACAGAACTCTACTTTGCCAACAAAGTTTTAATTAAAAAAAATAATTTAAAAAACCACAATAAAAAATTTATATAAACTACTTATAATTTATAAGTTTATCTTTTTCAATTAATATTGTTCTGGAACTCCGAATTTTTTTTTCCAATTTTGGGACCTTGAAATTTTTTTTCGATCAAATTTTCACATAATCATTTATTGTCATCAAAAATGAGTAAGTGTGCAAAGTTTGAAGAAAACTGATTGAGTAAAAAGCCTTGAAAAATAGGTTTCTAAATTCCATGGATTATATAATGGATTATTATTCACTTTGTAGAAAGTAAGCCAATAAAAAATGGACATATGAATGCAATTTATATTACTTTACAACCAAAATATAAATCAATAATATAATTATTCACGTTGAAACATTTTCGGATATTTATTTCCTTGTTTACGAGCCTCTTTCAGTTTTTCGATTTCAGTGTCTTTAAGTAGGTGTTTGAATTGCTTATCGTTGTCTAGGACATCTTTAAAAATTTAGCAGTCTCTATATTCAACCAGGTCCTTTTCGTTGCAGACGATCAAGAATATGTCACGAGCAACACGCTCTTTCATCAGTTGCTTTTTACAGCCACCGACTTTGTTGCTATCCAAACCCAGTTCATAGTTTAAAACTCATTTCAACTCGTTCATCCCTTCCTCTTATTGTACTTGTAAAATTTATTAGTATAATTGATAAAATATTTTAATTCTCAACATTTAAATAATTATTAGTGTTATTAAATATCTATATCTTTATTCATATCTATATTTATAATAAACGGTTAAAAATAGAACTACTAAAAACATCCTCAAATAAAAAGCAGTTGTTTAAATAATCAGAAATTAGTGTGAAAAATTCAAAAAGTGTATTTAAATAAATTATTTTAATTTATTCAGATTTTTTTTCAATATTTAAATGTCGGAAGAGTTAGTGGACATTTATATGACCAATTTCGTTCCTAACAGTAATCATAGAACACAATAAGATTCTTGTTTAGAAACATTCTTGTCTGAGTCGAAGAAATTGATTGTTCCCTATTAGGAACTCTATCAAGCTTGGTTTTTCTACGGCCCGAACGTATTACAACTATTATGGAAAGCTTGTAATCGTGCAAAGTCGTCTCAGATGTTGTTCATTAAATGTTTTAAAAAGTGAACAAAGAAAAAAATCATTACAATAACAATTTCTTACTTCCATGACATTTTTTAAACAAAACATGCCAGGTGTTTGGTCCCTTGAGAAAACGCAAAGTTATGGTAGTTTTCTAGTTTCTTTTAATAGACCAACCACCAAAATGTGTTTGATTTAGAACAAATCGCGATACAAATGATGATTGTAGAAAACGTATTCTCCTCTATCTCCATTTTTATAAAAATATAATTAAAAAATATTTTAAATTAGTAAACCAGTAGAAGGTAATTTTTTATTTTTTAATCAGAAAAAATGACTTTTAATGAGAAATTTATTAATACAGTATATTTTTTATTTAGCGATAATATGTATTAAAATGTCGAAATTGTAAAATTTCTTTGTATAAAACTTATATGAAAAGAAAACTAAAATGTTTATAATGTATATCTCCATTAATGTTATTATTTACATTTCAACAACTCTATCTCTTTTATCTTAAATCTTCCGTAAACGTAAAATAATGCAATTTACCAAATAATTCTGAGCTTCCGAAATTAAAAGAGATCTGTGAATCAAATGAATGACCAGAGCCAATGAATCTTCCGTAACAACATAATCGTTATTGATATACTGAATATAAAAATATGATAAGCACATTTAAAATAAATTCAAACAATGTATTCACATAATTTTAAATAATTATGGATGGGAGAATGTAATTAGGAATTTACAATGGGGGCAGTTTTAATTGCATATTTCTGAAAATCCTTATATTATAACACTTTCCTGATCAATGTGATGTAAAAATGTTTAAGTCGATGTGTCTACTTTGCAGTATACATTAATCACAATTTAATTGTAAAGAGTGTCAAAATGACATCATAATTCTATTTTTAGTTTTTTTCTAAGAATTCCAAGAATTGCCATTATCATGGACTTGACTGCTATACAGCTTTGAAAACTTGACTTGTGACTTTCGCTACCCACACATCCCAAATACAAGTGCAAATTGCTGCAAATATGGTCTGCTCCCAATCTGTAGTTTCCCGTCTGTTAAAACAACATCAAAAGACTTGAAGTATTGTAAATCAGAAAAGCTGGTGTGGTAGAAAGGAGCTCATTGGAGAGCGACTTTCAAATCGCATCATTATACTCAGCAAGGTGGATCTGAAAATGACATCAGTGGAAATGAAATAAAAAAAATGTTGAGCCTGCATATTATGTATCAGCACGTCGAATTCAAGAGAATTTGCAGTATGCAGGACGACTCCCCTATCGACCAAAGAGGGTCTCATTGCTCACAAATCGAATGATGGCACAACGACTTCAGTCGGCAAAGCAACATGTGCACTAGGTAGCAGACAAATGGAGCAAGTTAAATATTGTAATAAGTACAGTAATGACATGATATTATTCTTGTCACATGGAACATCTTCTCTTGATCTGGTTGCTTCATTTCAGATTGTCTTCATTGATGAGACAATGATGAAAGTAGGTCACCGCAGGAGCCAATTTGTCCGAAGAAGTGCTGGAGAGCGGATTTAAGTAGGCCCTGTGCAAAGTCGGCAAGCATATCCTCGAATGATGATCTGGGGATGCATCAGCAGCAGTGGGTCTGGACATCTTCACAGGGTAGAAGGGTCAATGGCATCCCAACAATACTGTCAAGTCATAGATACCTGTCTTCTTCCACAGGGTGAGAATTGGTATGGCAGTGAGGAATGGATCTTCCAACAAGACCACGCCTCGTGCCACACCTCAAGAAAAACTCGATCACACTTGGAGCACAATGGAGTAACCATGTTGTCTTGGCCTGGAAACAGCTCAGACATGAATCCGATAGAGATAGCCTGTAACCTGTTGAAGCGTGAGGTTCGAAAACGAAATGTTCCCAAGGAGGCATTGTGGGAAACATGTCAGAAAATATGACTTTCCTTCTCTACCATACGTAACTTTTGTTATAGTGTGCCAGAAAGCATATGTCGCAGTGTGAAAGAATTATTGCGTCCTAAGGGAGGTACAACTACCTATTGAAATAAATTATTCTTTATATTTCATGTCTTTTTTCTCATTATACAATTAAAATCGCCCCATTGTATGTACAATGTATAATTCTTTTTTAACTAATAACTCCTAATAAATAGAGTGGCCATTATTTAACAAAGTCAAAATTGAAATGCAAAGTTATTTTTTAAAATTATACACAAATCTGTTAATTTCTTAAGCGCCCGTACGTTGTGAAGGAAGTTATTATTAAGTAGAGATAAGGTCAAAATTTGAGGTTCGGTCAAAAAATTGAAGAATGCTAATTTTTTTTATTATTTAGCGTAATAAATATACAATAAAAATTAAAAAAACGAATATTTTATTTAATAAGTTGCATTCATTTAAATAATTCTTTCTTGAATGTTATAAATTATAACTTCAGCCGATACTCACACGTTGGGGACATGGCTTAAAGCAGCGATCTGGTACTCAGATCATTTGCTGCAATTCGATCTATTGTCGAGAAAATCACAGATGGTAGAGTTCTTATTACCCGTGTCAGAACAGCCTTAACCCATGAGAATTTAGTAGAAGAGTTGTTAAACACCACAAAATATACTAGTTTGTTAAACTATATTGAAGTGAACCAAGAGCAGCGTTTAATGATTTAATTCCGCATATATTCATGTATCACTTGACTCAGAGACATCCAAAATAATAACTAACAATAAAAAGTATCTTTTATGACACATTTCCAAAAAGTCCCACATCTAAATTTTCAAAAATCCTTGAATAGATAATAATATTATTGTACTAATAAAATCTTTTGATTGACCTAGAATCATGACTAGAAGAAAACATTGAGAAATTTATTTAAATTAAATTTTTAAATGTACAAAATTATGTCGTACAACGTTGTAAGAGGGAATGAGATTTCGAATTTTATTGCTAGTGGTTTTGAGTTGGTAAATCAAATTTTTAGTTTGATGATTAGCACATACTTAGCATGTATAACTAAAAACAAAATCTGTGTGTAATTCTCCAGCATATAATGTACCATAATCATATGCTGAAGCCACCATTCTGTAAGTGGTTTCTCGGTATAATTCAAGTAAAAATACCTCGGTTTCACTTCAAAGGTTTTTTTATTATGTCTATATCATCAGTCATTAAACTTTTGATCAAGAGAATATCGAAAATGGTGTCGAAAATCGGCCCGATCGAATTAACAGCGCTTTAACGTTACTCAACAATTCTTTTCGAGAAAATCATGACGAATTTTCTATGGTAAAACGACCGTAGTTGAAAAATATCGGTACATGATGGTTGTTCATTTGTTGATTAATTCAAATTATTTCCTAATTCAAACAATATATTTTTTATAAAAAAAACCAAGAGAAAAAAAAATTTATTTTTATTAAATTTGTTTTTGTACAAAAATTTATTAAAATCAAAAGTTTTTTCCAAGTAGTTTTAGTACATTTCAGCACACCTGATCTAAAAATTGAATAGGGAGCACTGGATCGTTGGATTGCATGCCAGTATAAGTTGGCCCATAATTGCGAGAGTTTATCTTTCTCAGTAATCATGACTGATCAGTTGCCGCAGCAATTATCGAGCCGAAAGGTGTTGATTTATGACACGAGAGATCCATCATACATAAAAAGTTCCCTACCTCTGCCATACATCACAGTAACATCTCCAGTAAACACACTGAAGTGGGGTCGGTGATCCTCTATTTAGTACCTCTGTCGTACAAGACAGTATCATCATAAAACACACCACATACACTGATCTCTCTGCCAATATGGATCCTCAACACTTTCAACAAGAAAGCTACCACAAACCGTGATCAGCCCAAAAACCAGAGTCAGAGTCACAATCATCAAAGATGGGCTCCTCTTGAAGTGTCTCAAGAACTGTAGTCGAATAACATCTTCATAATTATGCACAGTTCGTCTCTCCTGTGGGTCCTCTAACGTATCCCATTGTCTTGCTGACCATCGGATATTGAATTCGATACAGCATTCGCTGTTGATTTAAATCTATGTCCTAAATGTAAACCGTTAAAGATAGTTTCATTGTTTGGCATTTATGCACCAAGTGCATCAACAATGAAATAATCTAATATAGCATTAAATCAACAATTATCCCTAATATTATCTATTAATGGGAAATACATATTTATATTTTTGATGTCAGCATACTCAAAGTTGCGCATGGAGTCATATGGGCATTTGACATCAACAAGAAACAGAGTATTTGTCTTTTCAAATTTAACTTGAAGATCAACAGGTTTCATTCCCATGTAAACAGCCACCAGAATGAATTCTAATTTTTACTACAACGATATCGGGCACATCATTGTGTCTTGTTTTCCAGAAGTTACGTATAGATAGGCAACAGAAGAGAACATGTGCGAGAATTTAGAAATCAGAACATCATATACAGTAGGTGAAAAGTGTAGTGGTTATGTGTACATCACCATAGAGAGTGACTCTCCGAAATCTTTGGTCGGGAGTCTTGTCAATGTCATTGACGTAAAAGATGCTTCATGAATAACACAGGTGCATCATGACTAGACGTATATTTTGTGAATCGTCGGCACGATTGCTTGTACGAACTCCCCATCGAGATCTACCGTTAAATCGGACGTGCAGCATTCCACGGTTTCGATCAGTACATAGAGACAAGAAAAACAGTAACGATATTTCAAATTCACACCGTTATTTGATGGCTGAGGAACTGTAATTACGAGGCGACCATCACGCTCGATTGACTCTACTACATCATCAGAGTGGTTCAGTGAACAGATCAACGGAATTCAAATATGGTCGTCGTCGAAAACTCGCGACAACGTGGAAGCAAAAATTGATATACGAGAATCAACAATTGAAGAAACGCTCGCAAAATATATTTTCATTGTCACAGCAATACACATATTCAAAAATCAGACACTTGCTGTAATTAATTGTTCACTTCCATTTTTTTGAGTCTATCAATTATGTCCAGCTTTTTTTAAACAAATTTTCCTATTTTCATTTACTTGCTTTTTTGATTAATATTTTTTTATTATTAAATTCAGCATCTACAATAACGATCAAAGTTTCACAATTCGTTTTCAAACGTAATTTTCTTTTAAAATTGAGGAGAAAAATTATTATTTTTTTAAATAGGAAATCTTAAATATTTGTCGATAAAATTGTAATTTTGAGATATTTATAATTAATTAAAATTTTCATTTATCGATTTTTTTAAGGAACCACTGCAATAGGGTATGTGAATATCAACGCTAGGACGACACTTCACATGAATCGTGTATGATCTGGGTATGTGATTAAATTGTCATTCAGCATTTGTAACTCGACCTGAGTGTATTGGAAAGGTAGAGTAGACAGAGTGCGATAATGTAGTCGAGAGTCTACCAACACTTTCCTGCTCTTCCCATTGAATCATATACGAGTTAGAGATACAACTACGCAGGGTTTTAGTTAATTTAATTTTTATAAGTCGTTGTTGATGACCTTGTATTGATAAAATATTTACCAAGAGAAGCTCAAAGGAATAAAACATTTAAAAGTTTCAAAAAATAATCTATAATAATCTATAGTGAGCTGTAAAATTATTTGTCAATAAACGATTAACCTGACGACATTCAAATATTAATGAATTATGAGGCTGATATACTGATGTTTTAATAAATATACACTGTAATAATATTCATTATTTAATAGAATAACAAAACTATATTTATATTTCTAAATTCTATAAGTAATAATAAAAATTTTTAAAAAATATTGTTGCTATTATTGAAAATAATAAATTACCATATTGAGGCAACAAAATAATATATAACTCATATCTTTACAATGAAGAATATTTTCCATTCTGGCTAATTGCGGATGGGGAGGCGGCGGTTTCCGATAGGGAGGCCATAAACTATTTGATTGAGCAATATTTTGTTTGTTTCTGTAACTTTACAATTGTATAATCTAAAAGTGGATTTTACCATAAATTACTATTCTCTATATTTGGCTAATGCATCTGCAGCGTCTCGTTTAGTAACAGATCGTAGACTTTGAAAGATCGGGTCGTAATCGGTGTCCCACAATTCAGGTTTGAATGTATAAAGACCACTCTGTAGGTTTCCTGAGTATTCATCAAACGTCGGGGCGGTGTAATTGGCAACCTACGTTTATACAAAAAATCCGTTTTATAATTAAACTTTTAATTAAAAATAAATGGTGAAAAATCATTTATTGTTATTAAAATGAAGTTTGTTTTTTTTTACTTTATTTAAAATGGCATCAACATCGGGGCTAATTTGAATGTTAATTCCAGTTCTTTCTGGCAATCTGTGACTAAGATCACTTCTTTTGATTGGTTCCGGACACAGTTCACAGCAGACTTCTTTTCTCAGTTTTCCAACATCATCTAAACCTTGTCATGAAAATAAAATCCTTAAATTCGTTGATATATTAAAATACTCATTTCATTTCTTAAATCAAGTATCCAGCACAGATTCATTAACCATGCTTCCAGAGCCAAAGGTTGTTTTTCAACACCAATCTTATCAAATCCATTTGATGTTTTCTTGGAATTTATTGTAATCTCTGTTGGATTTTCATAAGGGTTTTTATATTCCAAATTAAATTGAATTCCTTTCAATAATTGCGATGGATCCGTCAATATATATATAACCTTGGAGCTTGGAATAACAGATGCACATATCTTAATTAATTGTAAAAAATCATTTATAATACTTTAATAACACTTTCAAATATAAGTTTAGATATCATAAAATTCTTTATCGGCCAATTCTTTCGCAAAACTGACTGAAATGGAACATGGACGCTAACATGTGAAAGATCATGATATACTTTAGTATATTGTCCATGAAAGACTGATATAAATGTCACTTATAACTGAAATACAAATTCTCGTTATAATTTATTTTCACATTTTCGAACGGCAAATATATAATTATGAGTTTTGGAAAGGATTTTGTTCAAAATAAAATGTATTTTTCATTCGCTAATATAGAATATAAATTCCTTATTAATTTTGAAAGACGATGACAAGTACAGACTAATATAGTGAATGTGGATCCCGGTGTAAAGGTGAAGAAGGTATATCCATTACAGATTATGTATTTAATATTTATTAAAAGAAATGATGAAACAGATAAAAGATTCTCTCAAACCATTTGTGTTTGAAGTTTTACTGTACATTAATGCCTATATATTCTTGTTTAAATTAAAATTAAAAAAATAGGGGATCATGTTTATGAATAAGCAAAAATTTACTAAATAATTGAATCACCAAATTATGAGACTCTAAATTTCATGGCAATTTATATTTTAAGTATTATATGATTATTGATGAAAAAAATATTTAACTCTAGAAAGACTTATGAGCCTAAATGCCCCCCTCAAATGAAATATCAATTTATAATTTAAAACTAAGACTTGATTTACTTAGAATAAAAATTGTAATGTTTGCATATTTTTCCTGCATATAATTTTGTAATGAAAAATAATATAAAATAATAAGTGGATCTATGAGGCCCGTCTGGGCTATAATGCTTTATTTTTTTGCGATTTTAGGGTTAAATATTCTTTTGAATCAATAATACCCCCAAGAAACTCTCTACAGTTACCGATTTTAGTACCCAATTAAGGTTAATAAATCAAATTAAAAAATAAACAATAAAAGCACAAACTATTTTCGTAATTTTTTAGCCACAGAATCTATTAGAATATCGATTTAACATTTTATATTATAAACTGTTTATGGTTCTCCCTAAATGATGCCCCACCAATTTTCTATAGAATTAAAATTTTGACTGTTTATTGGACATTCAAGTACTTAAATTTTACCATAGTAGTCATATATATACAACGTTGATTGGGAGAGTTTCTTATGATATATGATGGAATTAATTTATCAAACAATATTTAAATAAACTTCTTCTCCATTGTTAATTGTGCATGAAGATTATTCCTTTTCCACAGAAAAATACAAGGTTATAATTTGAAAATTTCTTTTATTATAATTATTTAATGATTATTTTCATTAATATTTCATATAATAAGATATTAAAGGTGTTTTTACTTAACTTACAATTATATTATTATTTAATAAAATATGGAGTCATATGTGGAAAAAAGGCTCATTAAATCGAAGTGGTAATGCTTCGGGATTCTGGTGCGATAGTTTCAAAATATCCTAAGTCTTCCATGAAATCTGCTAATGTTGTCACAAAAATAATTTTAATAATAAGAAATTCCCAAAATAAAAAATTACATTTCCTCAAAATGAATACCAAAGATTCCATTAAATTCTTGGAAAAAAATTTTAATTTTGTTAAGAACATTTATAAACTCGATTTAAACAAATAATTAAAACTCGAATTGAAACTCGAATTGAAAAAATAGACAATAAATCGGATATATAAAATTCTAATAAATTGAGTTTGTTTTCGATTTAGTACAATTTTGTTTGGTAAAAACATTAAATTTAAGAAAAAGTTTTAAAAAAATAAATAAGGACGAGTCACGTTTTACGAAACTCATAAAATACTGGGTTATAAAATAGAGAGATCAGACTCGATCGAATGATTCTCTTGTAATTTGAAACAGAAATCTGTCTGGCGTTCTCGGATTTGGCCTTTTAAAAAACGACAATGGTTATTAAAAGGAAAAGTGGTTTAGAATTCTTTTTTGATAAAATAAGTACTAAAATACGCTAAATTGTTTCTACATCGACCAAATTTTCTCCTAAACCTCTTGTAGCATTTCGTTTAGTTATTATTTCATTTTTACATAATCTATTCTGCATTTGGAAAACAGAAATTTTGATGAATATTTCAATAATGTGCAGGCATCTAATGAATGGCACGATTTTTGGTGCAGAATTCTGCCAGTAATTGAAAATATCGACGGTCAACTAAGAATATAAAGCTTTCTCTTATTAGAATGTTTTTAATGATTAAATCAAATGTCAAAAAAATCAAAGTTTCAAACTAAAAAATAAAAATGTCACTTTAAGCCGTCCTGCTATCAAACACGTAGTCCAACCTTTGCTGAATATATATGAATCCAATAATTTGCGGTTCTTTGATGACTTTGAGTAAGAAAACCAAATGTCGATAAGCGACAACTATTAAATCGCAATCTTCGTAGTCAAGTAATTTTCAATTTGTATTTTTATTGATTTTTTTTTACATTTTAATTTAGACGGAATATATTAATTTACATTTCTTCTTCAATCGTATGTTGGTCAGCCAATAAATTTCGTAAATCACTTCTTAGCTTTCCAAGGCTAAAAATCCATACCTGCCATTAGACCAGCAACAGTATCAAGCCAATCTAAATGAATTTTTTTCTTCTATCTCTGAAATTTATTATCTTTAGCTTAGTCTGCCATGTGTTGAAATAATGACCATGGTTTCTCAAATATCAAAATACATGTTTTACACCAATACATTTGATCATGGTCAAGAGCAGCTTTAAATTTGACATACTTTACATGATCACCCTCTTTATCCACAAAAACTTTCAAGATAATGATCATTAAGAATATTACAATAACTTTCATTATTTTGTTTATCTAAGAGACATTTACAAGATTCGCAGTGCACTTCAACTTCGCTTGCCATACTTGATTCTTTGGATGAAAAATCAATCGCCATTTCTGAAATCAGTGCATTACTTACCATGATATCCATATTAGTTGTAATGTTTAAATTTTGTTCCAGGTTATTATTATTGGTCCCTATTAACTCACTTGGATTCATATTTTCTTTATAATCTTCTTTAATATCGCACGATATTGTATTTTCATAATTCCCCGCCGATCCAAAGGGCACCCCCTTTAAATCGATAGAGAGTGGCGACTGATTGTGATTGATTGAGATAAAAAAAAATAATAACACACGCCAAAAAATGCAAAAGCAAAAAAAATATACAAAAAAAACCAAGATACCATACAACAAATCAGTCACTCTGGCAAAACGGTGTGATTGGAATTTAATAGATTGGTATGTCAAAATTGTAAAAAAAAATAAAAAATCCCAAAATGAAGAAATTAAATTATATTATATTAAATTATATTTAATTTATGTGCCTCTATGCAAGCCCCCTTGTAGGAGCATAGGTTTTAATCTTCTTCTAGAAACTTGAGTCGCTGTAGGTTCACGTATTTATCTTGTTTTTCGATTTCTAATAACGCAATATTGTTCCCGATTAATTTGACTTTGTATGGCCCTTCATACTTGCTTTCGAAATTCTTTGAATCTGTTTTTTTAATAAATGCTTTAACATTTATGGGAATTTTCTTATTTGCGATCTTTATATTTGTAACTTCTTGATTCACAATACAGTTCAATTTTCTACCCGTTAAACGGAATAGTGGAGAGTCTCTTGATTTAACCGCAATTTTAACTCTAAGTGCTAAGAGTGATTTATTGAGCTTAGAAAACCAATCTCTGTTAGTACATAAAGTGTTCAGTGTTTCCTTGAGTTCCCTATGGAAACGTTCGATCTTTCCGTTACTTTGTGGGTTATAGGCTGCTGTTCTTATTTTGCGTATCGAATATTCTTTGCATAAGTTCTTGAATAGCTCCACTTCAAACTGCTTTCCTTGGTCTGATATAACCTGTTTAGGAGGACCATATCTTGCAATCCATTGCTCCTCAAAGACTCTTGATACATTTTCTGCCGTAATTTCTCTACACGGAATAACCTCAAACCAACTGGTTGCTCTGTCTATCATTGTATCCAAAAACCTTTTATTTCAGTTAACTGGTAGCGGTCCTACAAGGTCTATATGAACCGTTTCCAATTTTCCCATTCTTGGAAGTTAATATCTTCTAACTTTGGGTGTTGAGCTATTCAATTCAAGTTGCAAGTTATGCATTCTTTAACCCAGCGTTTGATATATTGTCTCATCCCTGGCCAACACACTTTTAAATGTATCATCTCAAACGTGCTCTTTGCACCATAGTAGCCCATATTGTGTACTTTTCTGAAGCACTTTACTCTTTTTAGTTTTAATGATATTTAAAAAACTTTAATATGATTAGATGAATCACCTTGCATGTTTAAGCATGGTTTATAGTGCTTTATTAACAATGCTTCGACAATAATCCTTTCATAATTTGTGTCACAATTATTTAAAATTACTTTAAAATCTTTATTGTAATCCATAAGATTACCTTTACATCTTTTAATATGGCTCAATATCGAACTATTTCTACTCGATTGAGTATGTTCAGTAATTCTAGTACGGAGATGACGACTTGTCTCTACAATGTACAAGGCTTCGCACTTGTGACATTTGAATTGATAAACTAGATTTGCCGTACACAAAGGAGTTTTTGATATGTTGGAAAAATAGTTCCAGCTATTATTAGTTACAAAGATAACTCTCAATTTTAAGCCAACAGGTGTTCGATGTTCTAAAAATCGTTTGAACTCTTTTGCTCTCTCTGAATACGGTAATTTTAGATTGATAGTCATTTGATTATCAATGTCATTTCCCGAAGTTATATTTGATGTATTATTTGATTTTAAATAAATGGATTCAACAGTATCTTTTATGATTTTATTTAAATACATTTTATTAAATCCATTTTTAGAAAGCCTATTATGAAGTTCATCAACTTCATTATCAAATATCTCAAAGGTTGATGTTAAACCCCAGACTCTATGTACCAAACCAAAAAAGTATGTTTTTGAGACATCTGATGTAATAGTTTTTCAACTATATAAATAGCAATTAATCACTTTATTTCATTGCACTGAAGATGCCGAAATGGTGAAACGCATATGTATTGTGAATAATATGCAAAAATATTTAATATATTCAGTAATTTTACAGAAATTCTTATAGATGATATCAATTTAGAAACTGAACAAAGTTAAGATAGTATAATTAAGAGGAAGTTAATTTAAAATAAACCTGAGCAGCGATAATATCCATATCAATTAAAGCGTAACAAAATTGACTGTGAATATAGTATGTTGTAGACGTTCTAACAGATTGCCCATTTCTGACCCAATATCCAATTAATACTTCTTGACATCCCAACTATGAAAATGTTAGTATAAACAGTCAAAGACAAAACAATAACTACTAATGTGTTACAGGTTTCTTTAAACCATCTGATAGTTTGGTTCATATTGATATTCTCCAACAACCGACTCAATGGTAAATGATGATACACAAGGGCTAATGAAATAAAGCATGCAACGTTGCGCATTAACGGTAAATGAAAGCTCAACGGGCTTCTGGTTGGATGTGGTGTTAAAATAGTTTCAAAATATCCTAAATTTTCCATGAAATCTGCTAATGCTGTCACAAAAATTTGAACCAAAGTTAAAGAACTTTCTCTATCATTCTGTGTATACAAAAGTAGTTTTAATAATAATATTTTCAAAGAGACTATTACTTCTCCTCGAAAATGATACCAAAGATTCCACATTGAATTCGCACTAATTTCGATTTCCATGGTGTAAGCATGAAAAAATGCCATTGTTTCATATTCAATATGGTTGCCTTCTTTCAATACAAAAAAATTCATGAACTGTAAAATGAAATAAAGTTAAATAAATTATAATCAAATATTATGTATATCAAACTGCACATTAAATCGAATTTTCTTTAACAATCCCATAAATTGAATCAAGAATCAAAATTATACTTAATACTTTATTCATTATAAATAGTTGTTTATTGAGCTTTAAAGGAAATATGAATAAACTGCAATACATTTTAATTAACCCTAATGGGGCCGAAACCATTTCCTTTAGAAAAAATGAATTTTTGATATTAATTCTGGTTTATTATTTATAAATAACTTATTCTACATTAAAAAATAAACTGATGAGTTCAAACTCATGATTCATATATACAAAGACTATTGCACCTAATGCCGCCTGTTGCTGAGTCGTCAAATTGATGTAAAAAATATTTGAGCAGTGTTCTTTTAAAAGGACGGTGGCCCCATTCGGGTTAAAATGGCATAAGCTGAACTTGCTATAAAGTATAAGATATAACTATTTCGATGAAACTGTGAGCAAGGTGAAAACATCAAACATTTAATGACATAAATTAATAGAGTTTTAATTATCATTGTTAATTTAAGTTTTATTATTTGCGGAATATTTCAACTAAATTCAAATAATTTGCAATGGTAACAATGGCTGTTATATTTAGTGATAAGAAACGAATTTTACGAATCTGGAAAAGGTATCAGGTAGGAGAGAATTATAGTTAATGTTCAAACTAAAGATATTAATTACATGGACAAGGGAATGAGCATCCTAAGATTGTACTGAAATGTAAACATTGATGCGAATCAAAATGTATAAAACAAAGCTCATCAAAAAATGTCATCATGGGCAATTTTAGAAAAGAATTCTGACATTTGATCAAAAGTGGATTTTAAAGATAAAACCTCACAAAATTAGTATCTATCACTTAAACATTGACTAGTTCTAATCCTAAAAGCAGTATGATTTTTATATTTGATTACATTGAAAGAGAATCAATTATAAAGTCATTTTAAATCACAGTTCAGCTGTTGAATCTGATCTTTATTCTCGACAATAGGATAGATACTCTCGATAGTTACACTAGAGCTATCAAATTATTAATAGCTTCCAAAATCAATAGCATAATTTCTGAAGATATATTTCTTATATTTAAAAAAAGAAGCTTGACATATTTTAATTTAATTGTGAAAATGATGATAAACGAGATGAAGATTATTACTATAAAACTCTAACAGTCGATCAAATTTGAAGAAACAATAAATTACATTACTCTTATTTGTCATGAACTACGATTTTTTCGAATTGAACTTAATTTCTCTGGACAAATAATCAATGTGACAAAAGTGTTTGAGTAAAAATAAAAGATGTTTCCTTTAATCTTATTAACAACACCATTATTTGCGTAAATAGATTTATTAACAACACAAACAAAATCACCATTACAACATTTTTCAGTGGTTCAATAAGAATTATTCATCTTTCTTGATGAATATTTTTTTCATTCTCATCATCTGAAATTGACACACTGAATTGATTTAATAATGAAAATTAATTACCGATTTTATTATTCGTTAAAATTAAATTAACATATTTTTTAATTTTTACGATTTTGAAGATTATGTAGGCGAAGAACTTGAAGTTTTTAAAAGTAATCAACTCTTTTAGGACGGCCACCAAGTCAGCATAAACTTTGTCCACAATAAATTTTTCAGCGATTGATTAACATGATCGTCTATAAGTGTTTCTGTGAAAGAATATGATTGTTTGAGGAATCATTTCCCAAGTTTTATAACAAATAGATTTTAATGGAAAAAGCCATCAAAACTTTTACGAGCTTTTTGAAAAGACGAAGGATGATCGAATGGTCCAAACTTAAGTCTTAGGTCAACATTATCGTTGTCAAGCTTTTAACAATTTTTTGCCTAGTTTGTACCAAACAAAAAAGTATAAACTTTTTTTAACTCTTTCAACTTGACTTTTACTAACGAAAAGTACTTTTGTTAAAATTTCCTTGAAACCATAAATGACCATTGCACTAGACCCTTTCACAAATTAGTAAAACATAAAATGACGATTATGTAAATGATTTTCCCTACATATTTTCAGTAGCGAAATAAAAGCATTATATTAATAAAAAAAATTAAAAACATCAATTTTATGAGAAAAGTCGAGAAAAAATTTGCATTAATCATACACACCAACCTAATTAATTAATTTAATCATACATTAAATACCTACAAGAAAAGATTTTAAAATAAATTGAATACTTTTCGATGAATTTCTTTCATTATTCAATTTTCAATTTTTCCAAAAATTCTAAAATCGATTTCCTAATTCGAAATATTTTTTGGTATTTCTAATGTTAATAAATCTAGTAAAAATTAATTTACATGCCTTTTTTGATGAAATATCAGAATTTATAATTAGAGTTGAAATATTATTGACATCATTAACAAAAAATATATATAAAAAATTGAATTGAAGTTTTTGTGAAAAAATACGTTTCTCTTTCAATCGCACTTTTAATAATTTTTTGAGTCTAAAACTTTGGAATTTTTTATCTGATTTTTAATTTCAGGAGTTTACTTAACACTTGTTAAAACCTTTAAAAAATTGCTTATAAATTATAGTACAGTATATACTGGTCCATTTATTACCGCAAAACAGCAACAACCCAAACTTTCACACAAACAAAACCTATATTGGGAATGAAAAAACTAACATTCTACAATTAAACTAAGAACTTAACACTTAAACAAAAGATTCCAACACCAAAAAAAACCCCAGATATATTTGGTGGTCGCTATGTTATGTATTCCTTTTGGGTTTATGCTCTATTTTTTTTATTGTCGGGAAATTTTTCTCTCTTTCCAGCAATATGTGTGAATGCGTTTGGCTCTAAAAACTTTACTGGGAATTTCGGAGTTCTTTTTACTGGCTACGTAAATATATTTTTTATGTTTATAAATAATATAAATATAAAGAGATGGCAAAATATTTAATAAAGATTTAAAAATTACATTTCCTAAGGAGTTTACTTAACACTTGTTAAAACCTTTAAAAAATTGCTTATAAATTATAGTACAGTATATACTGGTCCAAATAGGGTAACATCCAAAAGTAATATGCAAAATACTAACATATGGATAAATTATATAAATATTAGCCTCCCCCGACTGTTACGGATAACTGAGTATTACAAATAATAATCAGCATTGGCGCACAGGGTAGTGAATCATAGACTCTGTATCTGGTAGAAACCATTTGGCAAATACAAAGTTTTCTGATACAAAATGATATAATAAAACAACTATTAAAAAATCAAAAACGTTTTTAAAAATAAAATATTTTTTATGTTTTTAAATATTTTAAATAAATTTTGGTGATAAAAAAATGAACTCGAATATCGATGTTGTAACCACCTCTCACAGTGTATATTACAGTAATATAAAATTTTGTCTTTTTACTAAAATAAAATACATATAATAAAAAGGCAAATTAAAACATTCGAAAAGCATAAATGGATAAATGTATTCTATACCGAAACACGAAAAATGTTAGAATTTTGATTTGGTAAAACTAAAAAAAAATTCATATCTTCAACTTTTAAGTTAGCTCTTCAATGATAAGAACGGTTTGGGTTGTTAATAAAGTTGAAGGAGATATTATATTTAAAATACGATGAAATTAAAAGTGATCTCGGTGAGGCGTTCTGGTCACGGATTGTGACAGTGGACGAAACGTGGCTCCTGTGACTTCCTGAAACCAAGAAGCAGTCCCGTTAATGGTGCAGCCCAGGTGACAGACCCCTTTAAAGGCGAAGACCGTCCCTTCAGTCGGGAAGGTAATGGTTACAGTCTTTTGGTTCTGTGATTGGATAATTCACATTGATTACCTGCCAAAGGGGGTCACCTACAACAGCGCATACTAACACGAACCTGCTCGACAAAGAACTACGCAAAGCTCTCAAAAACAAACGGCGGGGAAAGTTGTCATCCATCCCAAGAATTATGGATTGGATAAGAAATTGATTATTAAACAAGTTTCAAAGTTTCATACTCCATCATCCGCAAATATATTTTAATTTGCGAAATCGGTTAGCTTTAAAAATGTAAAAAAAATATAATTTGCTAAATGAAAAAAAAAATCGCCTTTTTATTCAATAATATATTGAATAGTTAGATATTAATTTTCAAAAACTTCATTAACCCTACAACCATGAAAAAAAACAATTGTAAAAAAGTTGCAATTTTTACAAGGCAAACATTTATTTCGTTGGGGGGAACACTTCGATACAAAAGTCGAACGGTAGTTCAGTTGGTGACTGGACGTTGTACGTTGCTTGTGAGCACACCATTATCCAGAGTATTGTTACTAAAGTCTAATATGGGTACAGTTTTAGGTTTAAAACTAACATTTTGTAAAACTAGGAAATGTTTTGCAAATTACAATATAATTGGATGATAAAGGAGTATGAAAATTCGAATCATGATCAATAATCAATTTCTTAAAAAAGCTTCAACAAAATTATTTTCAAAAATATCAAATTTATATATACGAGGGGTGTCCCAAAAGTTCGCGGACTGATAAGTAACAACAAATTCAAAAAGTTTATTCCAGTTAACAAAATTGATCAATCCTCATCAGAATCGCTATCGAACTTTTCAATATAATCACCCTTCAGTTTCACACACTTTTCCCATCTCTGTGTCAACTTTCTAATACCATTATCGAAGAAAATACGCGATGTCTCCGCAATCCACGCACAGACTGCTGTTTTCATTTCATCCAAATTCGTGAAATGATGTCCTCGAAGGGGTTTCTTCAATACCGAGAAAAGGTGATAATCACTCGGCGCGAGGTCCGGTGAATTTGGGGGGGTGAGGCAAAAGTGTCCAGCCCAATCGTTGCACGGTACTGACAATCAACATCACTGTATGGGGACGTGCGTTGTCCTGTTGCAATAATGGGATGGATGACAACTTTCCCCGCAGTTTGTTCTTGAGAGCTTTGCGTAGTTCTTTATCGAGCAGGTTCGTGTAGTATGCGCTATTGATGGTGACCCCCTTTGGCAGGTAATCAATGTGAATTATCCAATCACAGAACCAAAAGACTGTAACCATTACCTTCCGGCTGAAGGGACGGTCTTCGCCTTTAAAGGGGTCTGTCACCTGGGCGGCACCATTGACGGGACTGCTCCTTGGTTTCAGGAAGTCATAGGAGCCACGTTTCGTCCACTGTCACAATCCATGACCAGAACGCCTCACCGAGATCATGAACCAATTGCAGCAGTTCTTGACAAGCAGACTTTTGATTAGTCTTCTGGCCGTTGTTGAGGAGGCGCGACATCCACCTGGCAGTCAGTTTCCTCATATGCAGCTCCTCTGACATGATGCGGTGCACCTGACTTTTAGAAACGCCTGTAATAGCTGCTATCTCACGGATAGTGAGACATCTGTCACATTTTCTTGACATCCGGACGTTGTTGGTCGCCCACTGCGTTCATCATCCTCCAATGATTGACACCCTGTCTGAAATTGATGCACCCACTTACAGACAGCCGTTCTTCTCATAGCGGCATCACAAAAGACGCGGTGTAAACGGTGCCCAATATCTGCAGTGGGGGTGTCTTCCTTCCAGAGGAAATAGATGATTGCTCGTTGAGATTTCACTGCCTCTTCCATACTAACTACAAGAGAGAAAAATGACAAATTAATACATTTGTATGTCACACACATGCCGACGGGCAGCCAATGAGAGTTCACCTCAATTACAATTGGTTGGTTCCGCCTCTCATGTCATCGTACACACACCGCACGTTATAGTCACGCACACACGTGACCACGCCATATTCTCTCAGTCCGTGAACTTTTGGGACACCCCTCGTATATATATATATATATAATCTAGAATGAATAATGACATTTTCAATTATAATGTAATAAAAGGCCATTTTTAATTATTAAATTTGCGAAACAGACGCGTTTCACCATTTCGGCATCTACAGTGCCATGAAATAGTGTTTAATTACTATTTATAAAGTTGAAAACTATTACATCATACGTCTGAAAAACATGCTTTTTTATTAAAAAAATATTTTAATGGGTGACCCGACAAAATAGCGAACGACAAAATAGCACCGACAAAATAGTTCCGACAATTGCTTTTTTTATTTTCATTTACCTAAAGTAAAAAATAACTTCCGATATCGTGTATAAGACAATTTACCTCTAACAATGATTAGTGACCAGGGTACAACAGCTGGTGTTGCTGCCCGCCTACCAGAACACCATGTCATACACCTGAACCATGACGACTCACCGCTCGCAAACGGTCCCATCTGAGCATTCCCTGTCACCTTTGCTGCCCTGGTGTCCCTCGAGCCCCGCACACACAAGCTCGATCAACATGATATCGCCATTTTCCTATGCTTGTTCTTAAAATTGTAGCCAAACCTGGGCGCTTTCACCACGCACACTCGCTGTCCGAGTCCCAGCCGGTCGAGCACGAGAGCCATACACGCCCCCCTGTCCACGCTCTCCACCACCAGCACGAATGACCCTCGAGATCCTCTCCAAGAACAGAATATACGTGTCCAGGAACTTGAACCTCGCATCTTTGTTTGCTCTGACAAAATACGGCGAGATGCATCCACGATCAAACCCCATCAGCGATTCGTCCTGGCGTCCCCGACCACCTCGATCCCGATCTTCCGAATTACCTCCAAGATCACACCACCGACCCGCCCGTCTCGTTCGTCGAAATTGCCACTTCCTGGAGATCCCCTTGGGCGCTCCCCATTGAAAATCGATCGAATTGGCGTCCCTGTTGATCTTCCCCATATGTACATATAATACACAACAAATAATATACAAAGCCAAAATTTTAATAATGAATAAATATTAGCGCTATCTTGTCAGGAAATTGGGTGTTATTTTGTCGGCGCTATTTTGTCATCGCTATTTGTTGGGGAAACATTTTAATGATATCTAAAATATTTTGATAAAAGTATTTAAAAAACTTTAATATGATTAGATGAATAATCTTACACGTTTAAACATGGTTTATGATGCTTTATTAACAATGCTTCGGCAATAATCATTTCATAATTTGTGTCACAATTATTTAAAATAACTTTAAAATCTTTATTATGATCCATAAGATTATCTTTAAATCTTTTAATATGGCTCAATATCAATGGAATATGTTCAGCAATTTTATTACGGAGATAGTGACTTGTCTCTCCAATGAACAAGGCTTCGCAAGTGTAACATTTGAATTGATAAACTAGATTTGCTTTAATACACAAAGGATTTCTTGATTTGTTGGAAAAATAGTTCCAACATTTATTAGTTACAAAGATTACTCTCAATTTTAAGCCAACAGGTGTTCGATGTTCTAAACATCGTTTGAACTCTTTTGCTCTCTCGGAGTACAGATGTAATAGCTTTTCAACTATATAAATAGTAATTAATCACTTTATTTCATTGCACTGAAGATGCTGAAATGGTAAAACGCGTCTGTTTTGTAAATAAATTTAATAATCAAAAATGACCTTTGATGATTAAATCAAATGGTAATTTCGTAATTAAACTCAAATAGCACCATTTCAATTTTAATTTTTTATTAGAAAACATATTTCGTCACTTTTGTGGCATCTTCAGTTCTGTATTTAATTAGAAAGTTATTGTTTATATAGAAAGATTACCATTAAGTCACAATGTGTTACGTCAAAATACTCTAATATGATTGAACGAATCACTTTGCACATTTAAACTAGGTTTACCAAACTTTATTAAGAGTGCTTCAGTAATTGTCCTTTCATAATTGTGATCAAAGTTACTAATCAAAACCCAAAAATCATTATCAAATACCATCCTCTGAGTTTCAGGACATTTCACTATGTGGTCCAAAATTGAGCTTTTTCTACTTGATTGGGTATGTTCTGCAATTCTAGCACGGAGGTGACGATTTGTCTCCAATGTACAAGGATTCATACTTGTGACATTTATATTGGTAAACTAAATTTGCTTTCATACCCAATTGTGTTTTAGATTTATTTGAAAAGTAATTAGAAATTTTAATAGTTAGAAACAATATTTTAATTGTAACACCTACTGCGGCCTATTTTTCTTTAATGTGTTTTTAAATAAATTTAATTTCTTTACATTAATGATTAAATCAAATGGTAATTTAGTAATCAATCAATGGAATGAGTAATAACCATATGGTGACATGTGTAAAGGTCAAGGTCAAGTATATATATATATATATATATATATATATATATATATATTTCGAAAATATAATTTGATTAAAGCTTTTTTAATACAACTATTGGACATGTTTCGATTTTTAAAAAAATCATCATC
>MQRK01173232.1:2299-15086 GCA_001938485.1 Girardia tigrina
AATTGGAGTCAGATCAAAAGATAAAAGATTATTGATTGAGAATTATTGATAAAAGATTATTGATTAAAGAATAAAGAAAAGAGATTTACGATTAAAGATAAAGATTTAAGATTTGTGTTGTAAAAGTGAATAATTGAATTAAAGATAATTTTAATAATTTAAAAACCCAACACATATAAATATGAGAATTGTCTAAAGTACTCGAGTATGACTTGAAGTTAATGAAATCACTACTATGATTAAAAAAGGATTTAGACTTAAAAATAAGGATTATAAACAAATAAAAAGATTTATAACGTGATTTGACGGAATTTTCGTCTATGACTGAAGAAGAAAGGCGGATAAGCCAAGAAGTTAAGTTTTGCATTAGGTTATAAACCTCGTGGACTTGAGGCTTTCGTGATTGGCACACATTCAGTGCAGCGATCAAGCGAGGAAAGTGAAATGATCACTTAGGCTGCTTGATGAAAGAAGAGACGATAGCTCCAACAAAGCTGCGCTGTCTCCTTCCTCACGCTGCTTGCTAATGAAGGCAGAATAATGCGGAATGAGGGATTCGTGGTAAAGGACTGCTTCAAACCGATTTAGGTACAGCACCTCCACCTTTTACAAGTGTGGATAAGAACTGGCGGACCACGGGATGATCGGCTTTTCCAATGGGAATGTTAGGGCGCACGAGCATGTCCAGAATATCATGAGTTACTTTATCTCTCTGCGCTTTAGCAGTGATTTACTGTTCAAATAAAGTCGTCACCATACACTGCCTCTTAGCTTGCCCGCCCGAGGAAGCTTCTGTCTGAGATTTCAGCATATCTTCTTTATGCTTGGCGCAGTTGAGATGATCTGTGATAGTTTGGCATCGCACATGATCAACGGCCTTGTTACAAAATGAGCAGAAGAGAATTTGCCCATCGCTGTGAAATTTATCTTTTCCAAACTCTGCTACACGGTCTTTTGTGGATATCTTAGTCGACGTCTTAGACATACTAGGTTTAATACACCTGCTTTCAAATTAAAAGGACATTATTAAATTGATCAAGTTAATATATATTAACAAATTAAAAAACACACATCAAACATACATTTTTTACATTGATTAATAAATTGACTTAAATACATTGAATTAAATAAATTTATAAAAAAATCTTACATCTTAATTTTTTTATTTGAAAATTCAATTTTTTAAACCAATATTAAAACAAATTTGTTAATAATGATTTTAAATTATTATCGCAATTCAAATTAAAATAGTTTCTTATTTTTTCATTTTACAATTTTTAATTTTAATAAATGATCATGCAATTTCATTTTCCGCCCATTTCTCTTTTTTTCCGTTTTTTTCCGTGGGATTCCGCGGCCAGCGGAATGTTCCGGCCACTTGTAATTCCTTTACGATTGATTCAATTATGTGAATAGTGCAAATTCGGAAAAAGAGGGATGTTATAAGAAGATATTTTGGATTGTATGAAACAAGTAAGCGAGAAGCAGACAGAATAAAGAAGATAGTGAATGGAATGAAAGATCTTTGGAATAAGCTTAACTTTTCTGTGGTTTCAGAACAGTAAATGGTAAAGAAATTTTCCATCTTAATTCATTCTTATGAGATCTACCGTAAGAAAAAAGTGAGTATTACTCATTGTCTTCTGACTCCAGTGTTCAGAATCAATTTAAGGCCCACTTCTTTGATTCTCTAGATCTACAGCTCCGGAAACTACATATTTCGAACGCTTTAGTCGGACATTTTATAAGCCATGTTTGTTGCATTTTCTTTAATCTTCTCCACGTGTTTTTTAAATCTTCACTTTCTCCGACTTTTTTTAATGAATCTGTCTCTGATTTCTTTCAAAGTTTTTTTCCTTTCAACTGCCTTCATGTATTTGTTTTATTATTGGAGCCTGATTTCTATATTTTTAACTATGCTTCACCAAAATTTTGGAGTTAAATAAGTCGTTTTCAAAACATTTCCTCTTATAATCGTTTGAAATTCTTCTTATAGACTTTAGGTTCCATCTCTTCTCTGAACAGAGTGAGCATCTGGATTGAGCACTCATGTTTTATTCTATCGCTCATTTTTGTGCACATCTCAATATTCTTAACCGTACTGTACTCTTATTGAACTGCAGTGGATAAATTATGAAATTTTCCATGTTTTACTTTAACTGATAGGTTAGAATTTCTGTTGATTTCTGATAACTTTCAAAGATACTAAGATCTAGTTTATCGAAATGCTAATTCCGTCTTGGTTTTAAAATGGATTTAATTATTTAGTCTTTTAATTTTAAAGCAGAGTTATATGATTTTGGTAAACTCAAAAACATACCCAAATTATTTTTTGATATTAAGCTCTAGTTAATTGCTTTTGTGACATTCCCAAATCCCATAGTTATGAAGACAGGGAGGACAAATCATGTCATATTTTATAAAATTATTTATCAAAACATATTTCATTAAATTATATTAATTCATTGTATAATTATATAAATTATGTGTTATGAACAAGAATCGGTCGATAGTAGAGTTAGGGTTTTGGAAAATGCATATGAACACTTCTTGATAAAATTTTATATAAGTAAAAAATATTTATTGTGATTTATTCCTTAAATTATATCTTTAGTGATTTATATATTTTGTTTTAATGGACGGTCACAAATTCGCGATTTCTTTCACAGGGTTTTGTTTTAATAGTAAAACGTTTTTGGAAAATCTCTTTTAATTTTTATATTTGGGAGAAAGTGTGATGATGGCGTATTAATATTAATATTATTATTGTTTGACTGTCGTCTAAATATCGAGGACGATATTTTTTATTGGGGAGAGATTTGTTAGGGTTTTGGAAAATGCATATGAACACTTCTTAATAAAATTTTATAAAAGTAAAAATTTTAAATAATTCTTTTAGTAAAATTATTAATTTCAAATAAAATAATATTTAGTTTAACAAAACTTGGAATTAAAAATTATAAATGTTTGTTTTACTTCATCAAAAATTATAAATATTTTAGTCGTTATTTTACCTCATCAATTTTCAAGGCTGATGAAAACATCTATATAAACAGCAGCAAATTTAGTTTTAGTTTGCCCAAAAATATCTGCAAGAAATTTACTCAAAGAAGAAGTCTCTGTAACAAGTAACGTAAATACAAAACTTATTTTATTTTTATTTTATTCTTTTAAAATATTGATAAACCATAAGTATCCTGTATGGGAGAAAAAGGTTTATTCTAAAAAGTACGATATAGTTCGTTTTGGGAGATTCACAGTTTTTACTGTAATCTATTAACTCGTACGAAATATTTTTTTGTGTTTGTGTTCTGTCATCAAGAATTGAATTATTATTATTTTTAACTTGTTAATATTTGTTATTCGAAATAAAGTTTCATAAAAGAATTTGTGTTCATTATTCATATATTTATGTTGGAAGTCCCTTCTGATTAATTGGAGTCAGATCAAAGATTAAAGATTATTGATTAAAAAATAAAGAATAGAGATTTACGATTAAAGATTTAAGATTTGTGTTTTAAAAAGTGAATATTTAAATTAAAGATAATTTAATACCGAACAGTAGTTCGAAGTTACCACTTCCATAGAATTACGTCTCTCAGCGAGATAGTCCGGATCGGATATCATATCGCGAAGTCTCTTTACATAGACGAGAAGATAATCGAGTTTCTGAATGAAGACAAGCGTGCAACAACGAGGAACATTGCCGAGGGACTTGATCAGGATAAAACGACGGTATGCCGGCACTTGAATGCAATGGGATACCGATATCTGGAAAATTGCTGGGTACCACACGCTCTGACGCAAAAGAACAAGGATAATCGCAAAAGAATTTGTCAACAGCTATTTGATAGTTATCACCGGAATGATTTCCTATCCCAAATCATCACCTTCGATGAGATATGGGTGTACTGGGACAACGAAGGCGCTTTCAACAATAGATCATGGAGAAAATCGGATGAAAACCCACTTGCAACACCTGCACGAAAACTCAAAAACCGAAAGCATCTCGCCTCCATCTTTTAGGACAGTAAAGGACTGCTCTTATTAGATGTCTTATCTCCAAACGCTACAATCAATGCGGATGTCTACTTTACTCAGCTGGATTGTCTCATTATCGCCGTTCATCAGAGGCGCAGACGGTTACTCTATGGATGAAACCACAATGTTCATTATCTCCACGATAATGCTCGTCCGCATAAGGTTGCTAAGACCAAGGAAAAGTTGAATGCTTTTGGATTCACCGTACTACCACATCCACCATACTCACCCGATCTCTCACCATCTGATTAATATCTATTCTCTCCAATGAAATGTACACTTAGAGGAAAGAATTGTGCCGGTGTCAACGATATCAACGAAGATCTTCTACATTCGTTTGTCAAGAAACCGCGTGATTTTTTTTCAAAAATTGGATATGCAGCCTCCATGGACCTTGGCTAAGATGTATTGAGCACAAAGGCGACTACTTTTTGCATTTGCATGACGTGGACGATTGATAAAATATTTTATATTTTATTGTATTTTGGTGTTTCTTTTGGCGACAAAACTTATGAGGAACCCTATATTATTTGGACATTGTTCAGTTTCATTTTTAAATAAATTTTTGTTTTTTAAATATTTTTTCTTTTGAAAAACAACTATTTATAAAAGTAAGGAAAAACAGGTTTATTTATTTTTAATATTAAAATTATAAATATATTTATATGATATGGTTATATTTATATATATATTGTTAATTAACATTTGTTTAAAATGTTTTGATTGTTTAAATATTTTTGCAGTAACTCCGCAGATGTTTTCAAATGGAAATAGCGATATCCAATTGTAATGTTATGAATAATAAAAATATTGATCGAAATTAGTATTCTCGTTAATATTGAAAATTGAAAATTTTATCAACGAATAAAGATGATAAAAATACGAAAATGATTTCCCAATCTCTGTCAGGAAATAAATATTCATCAGTTTCGAATTTTGTAGAGGTGGCAGAGTTCCTCCATGTCGACAATAAGTATAAAGGACGATCGGGTTCTGAAGTGGCCGAACTTCGGGAATATTTTACTCAAATGAAAGTCGCCAAAAATCCATTCTCAGTGATTCGAGTGGAGAGTGCGAAAAGTTTTATTAATCTCGAGAAAGTTCGCAAGGATTGCAACTGCAGTGAGGTCCTCAAATGTCCCACTCACCATAGTGTTAGCAGAAATATGAAAAATGAATTTGTCGCCGCTCACGAATTGAGACAGCTGAAAAACAAAATCGATTTGATAGAAATTCGCGAAAGCAGTGAACAGAAACCCGCCCTCATAAGGGCGAAAATTATTGACTACATGCTGAGAGCCCTGACTGAAGGCGATAAAATCGAATTGGCCTTATTCGGCCACACAAGTATGATATATATTTATTTATATTTAGATAATAATAAATTAAATAATCACAATAATGATAAAGACAAAAATAATAATAAAAATAATGATAAAAATAAAAATAATGATAAAAATAAAAAAAATGATAAGGATAAAAATAATAATAAAATTAAAAATAATAATGAAGTAAATGATAATAATAATAAAAATAATATTAGAAAACAAAATGATAACGAATGTCTTCTCCCCCTTTCAACGACAAATATAAAAGGCGCTTCCACTGCACTGCTGCCACAACAGACATTGTTCTAAAATATGAATGATCAAGTTATTTGTATACTTTTATTTCAATAAGTTTCGAGCTATTTTATGTTTTATTATGTGGAGCTTCAAATAAAATGTCAATTATTAAATTATATATAAGTTTCTAAATAACTTTTGGATAAAAGAAATTGACCATTTGTTTAACCACTGCTAGTGTCACATCATCTAGCTTAAACGTTTGAACGAATTGAAGAATAACATTTTCAAATACATACATATAAAAAATGTCATACTTCTTTCATTTGGTTAAACTAATAATTTGATTAAATCATTTATATTGCCTTGTTAATACGAATAATTTTTTGTATATTTTAAGCTCTAACTTGTCAAAACTAAAAAATGTAAAACAATTCATTTTTCCTTTTCATTTGCAGATCTAACAATAAGAACAAAATATGAGTTTTTAAGATTTTAGATGTGTAATTTTATTCATTTGGTGTTATACACTTAGTCCTAGACAACTTAGTATACTTGTCGAATATGTGAAAAATTTAAAATAAAATGTCTTTGATTTACTTTATTTGAACATTTTCCCATATTTACAATATTTTTCTAATATTTCTATTTTCTTTATCTTTAAAATTTTTATTATTTAAGTTATTAAGAGTTTTGCAAACATGGTCAAAACTTATACAGATTGTTTTATGATATGCAACAAAAAGTATTTTAAAGTAAGGAAATATCGGTAGTTATATAATAAATTAATTGAACACACTGAGCAAAACAAAAATAACGTGGATGTCTAATTTTTGATGAGCATATGCAAACTTTATTCAGTTGATTAGATAATTGATAAATAAATAGGTAATTAAATTTAATTAATTGAACAAGGGACCCCACGGGCCTCAGTTTTTGAAACACAATGACTGTTTCCTAGCAATAGTCCGATACATTAAAGAAAATTTTATATTGTTAGAATAAATGAATTATGTATACTTATTAAAAAAGAAAAAAGATGAAAATAATTTATTTTGAAAATACAGCTACTCTTGAACTTATCAAGTGTTAGTGTGATAAAGTGTCACAAAACCATTTCTAATATGTTTAATATTAGAAAAATATAGTGGAACTTAATAGAAAAAAAGAAATACAGTTATAGTTGTCCTAACGTTAAATATATAATTATACGACTTATGTCCCATACGAAAAAGGCATGTATAAAAATTATATATCTTCTTTGTTCAAGAGTTATAAATTCTTGGAGAACAGAATTATCCCAGTTACCCCCAGATTAGTTGATCTTGACATATAGTTAATATTGAAAAGTAGTTAATTTTTAAAATCAAACTATTCAGTTCACAAAAATTGAGAAACAATTTTAAACTTACCTATTTCATAAAAAATATAAAAATTTCAAATTTACAAAATAAAAATTACAAAAATTGATAAAATAAAATTTTAATTTTCAAGTTTTAAAAATTAAAATCGTGAAAAAAATTACATCAAAAACTTTTCTGTAAAACTATTTAACAAAAAAATAAAAAGCGTTTTAAACGTGTCAATATTTATATTGCCAAAATTTAAATTTGTGAGAAAGAAAAACTACTGACTAATAATGAGTATGCTGTAAACGGTCGTCATAACAACAGTGACCTTGCTTATTAATCAATATGAAACTATGTTCAAGAAATTTAAAGTGTTAGTGAATAATATATAATTTTAATTATTGTCATTTCGGATGATCATATTATTTTGATAACCTATATTTCTAGAATCGCATCAAACAAACCGACCGTCGGTGTTTTCGGAGCGAACGGGAATGTCGGCCGAGCAACGGTGGCCGCGTTATCGTACTACTTCTCATCGACCATGAGCATTCGGGCAATCGTAAGAAACCCATCGGTGGCAAAGGATCTTGCAGATCTCAAAGGCGTCCATGTAGTTGCTGGAGAGGTCGGTAGAAATGATTGTTCTCCTTCGTTGACGGGTTTGAGTAGCGTTTTTATTATACCGCCGTCTGTCGAAGACAGAATTAGTCGGATGAAAGTGACACTTCAGCTGGCGAAAGACTGTCATGTCGAGCATATTGTCACGATCAGTGTCACGGTGGCTGACGACACGAATACGCAATTTGGGAAAGAATTCGCCGAACTGGAAAGCTTTGTGACAAGTCTCGGTGTTCCTTTTTCCATTTTACGATTACCGATTTTTATTGACAATTTTTGGATAATTAAAAGTACTTTGCCAAAAATTCGATTGACATTAGAAAAAGACAAATTTTTTACACCGGTTGTGATTGCCGATATCGGTGTTGCCGCTGCATTTCTATCGGCCCAGTATAAGGATCACCCGAACAAATACTACACCATCACCAGTGATAGGCTGTCGATTGACTTGTTCGTTCAGTACTTGATCGAGGCGTTGAATTTGGAGGTAATTTATGAGAAGATTAGCGTTGAAGAATCGAAAGAATTAATGTTGATGAATGGAATACAATCTTGGCAAATTGACGGCACTTTGGAATTGGCTAAACTTATTAATGAAGAAAATCCATGTCTTGATCAGAAAGAAAATCATTTCCAGTTGATTACAAATCAAGAACCTACAAAAGTGAAAGAGTGGATTAATAATGTTAAAGAATATTTTTTATCCTGATATCGCCTTAAGAAAAAAAAACGTAACCAAAATTATTTATATTATTCTTGTTGCCTAAATAATAGTAATCTATTTTTCTTATTTATGTTTAAGCACTTGAAGATTGATACAGATTTCTAATGTAAACATATTAAATTTCATTTACTGGAAGGAAATGAAATACATTTTATTCATATTTTTATATTCTGCACTTTCTAATATATTGATTTTATATTTTTTTAAGATAATAATTTTGTAGTAATAACTTTCTAAAAAATGGAACATACGTGCTTGAACTTCATAAGTTTGAAAAATTCAGATTTTTCCTCAGGAAGATAGAGGAACTGAGAACTTTGTGAATTGATTGAGATACTTTGACAAATATGACACACTTGACTTAACTGAAGTTATCAAGGTTATGTTAATATCACCACGCATTCAGAATTAGCTTATTGCTTGTATGGGAGAAAGTGTTAGGCAATCTAGTATCAAAGACATACACAATGCAAAGTATTTTTATATTATGTTTGACAGTACACCGAATCTCTCTTATATTATTCCGATATCTGTAATTGTTGTATCAATCAAACAATGGTACTGATGTCATCTAGGATAAATTCATTGACTTCCTTTCCATAAAAGGAAAAATAACTGAGAAAATTATAGGGATTATATAGCAAAAACTCTCAAATGATGGTCTGCATGTGAACAATTGCTACAGTCAATCTTTTGATAATTCTGGGACTATGGCTGCAGTCATACTTGTGTGAAGTATCGAATACAGGAGATTAGCAAACATACTGTTACGAATCTTGTGTGGGTTTCGATAAAACTGGAGGAAACAACACAGATTTATGACCCTAATGAGGGCCGTTGACCTTTCAAACACGTTTCGACAATACTATACGAAACAATCACAATTTGTGGCCCTAAGTTAACCATTATTGAATCGATAGGTTTGTTAAACCTAACCGATGAAAATCATTTTCCCTTCCGATACAAAGAGTGCAGAAACTCTCGACGATTTTCCTAACGCTTTCGTCGTATAACATTATATCTATTCCACTGAATATCTTTTTGTTGGTAAAAATTTTGAAAGATATTTTCACTACTATATTTTTTTTAAATCGGAGAAAAACTAAAAAACTATTTTTTATTGAAATTTTTAAATATAATTTCAAATTTCTACAATTTCCAATAAATAATTTAAATAATAATAATACTTTTTTCTTTTACAATAGCATCCCCTCATCATTCACAAATAACTTGCCAATCTTAATAATCCATTTATTAGAAACAACTGTTCACAACATACAAGCAGATTTGGACATTCAATTTCATGGTAGAAAGACCACATATACACCGGATACATATAGAAAAAAACGATATAATTCCAATCAATCGTTCCAATATTTGAAAAATAATTAATCTACAAAATGACTCAGAACAAAGAAACAGTGAGAGAAACGGAATAGAATCGGCAGAAAGAAAATAAAATCCCGGGATGGGTTGATTCTTGAAGACTGTTAAGAGAACTCACACATTTGACATGAACATTTATTACATTCAAATTTCTTATCATCTTTATGATGATCTATTGCTTTCACTTAGATCCATCAATCAATTTTCAATATCTCTCATTATAATCTGAACTATACTTGAGAAGATTATTTTATTTAAAAATATTTAATTTAAATTTTATTGGCTGAAATAAAACATTTTATAGTCATTTTTAAACATTAATTTGATTTTAATTATTTAAAAATATAAATAAAATCAATAAAAGTATTTAAAAGCTGTAATAATAAAAATTAAAAATTTGAATATTAAATCTATTTTTAAATAAATTAGTTTCAGATTATAAGAAATTAAATATTGATAATCTATCTGGTTAGGAGAGGCACAATCCCAAATCAACATACAACATTTAAACATGCAAACACTACACAAAAATATCCACACACCAAATATTCCTCACAAAGACAATCTATTTAGAGTTTAGTCTCATATATCATTTTAGCTACCCTTCTAAGTGAAATTATTTTTCTATATTTTAGTCTATGCAGCAAGTGACCTATCTTTTTCTAGTTGTGGATACCTTTGCTTTGCAGTAAAGATTCATACACAATAAACTCCTGTGTAAAAAACTACACTAAAATACGGGACATGTTACGTTAGTAACCTGTGTTAAGGCAGTCGGACATACCTCCACACGGTGTCCCTGGGAAACTAGAGTTCTCTTCTCTAGGCTAAAGTGCCCGAAGCTTGCCTTGTTGGAGTGCTGACCAACATAGTATGGAGGGCAAGGGCCTGCAATCCACCTCCATAAAGGCATGCTATTTTGAGCGGGATTATGGGCCCATGATCAGTTGAGGGTAGGCGAGTTTGTCTACACAATGATAAAACCGACTCAACTCCTTATAAGTTCTGTGAGCTATTAGCCGTTGGTATGTGCCGCTTGAGCAATCATATGTACCACCGGGGGGAGGAGGCCTACTAAAATACAGAGGCTTAATTTTTGACCTATTTCAAAAAGGAAACTGATTTCTAATTTATATCATTTGATTTATAATTATAACAATAACTTAATATACATTTTAATACGGTTTTCATTTAGTTCGTCGTACTTAACACATTTTAGTTATAATCAATTTTGTTGAGTTATGTTACTTTTCCAATTATTTAATAATATTTATTTCAAATAAAACATTTTAATCAATGAAATTTTATGATTTATAATCAATTTTATCGTATGCATAGTTAATGAATAATAATCATTTAAATGATAATAATAATAATTACGAAACAAATTCAGAAACCCTTATTGTTCAATTTATGTTCGGTGTGGTGCTCAAAAAATGGACTACAAAAATTGTGAATTAAAAAAGATAAAAACCGACAATTTGTTTAAACGTATATATGAATTAATGGCCAGAGACACTTTTAAATATGAACTTTAAATAAACATGAGAGTTAAACTTTGATTAAATAAATTACAAATCGTGAGTACTGTTCTGACTATTTCAATTCTCTATTATTGCATTCATACATGCCGCATCTGCGAATCACACCGCTCAACTTTAACCTGAACCGGTCGGAATGAATCCGGTGGTGTACAACTGCTCGACATGACCTCACTAATCGAACCGACAGATGTGTGTTGCGATAGAATTCAAAATTATATAATTGAACATATAAATTTAAGTACGAATTAAAACAAAATAATCAGGATGACCACAAAATAAAAAAAAATAGGAAGATTCACACAAAAACATAAGAATAATAACAAACAAATAACAGAAAGCACCAAAACATACATAAACTGATATAAAACGTACCAACATTGATGGAAAAACGAATATTTTCGGATCAATAATCGTTAAAATAGAATAATGTACGAAAATAAACAGATAAAAATCCGAAAAAAATATTATAAATTCCAGAATGATTTTACAGACAAATCAAAGTAAAAGGTGAGAAAATCCATTAAGAATTCGCTGAAAAACAACAAAATTGAAGAAAAAATAATAATTAATAAACAATGAATAAGGAATAAATCCCGAAAGAATACGCGAATTAAATAGTCGGAAAAATCAGTAAAATATCCGTAAACAATAAAAAATGATAATCGTATCGAAAGTTAGTAGAAAAATAACGAATAAATGTAAAATTGAATAGATTGGAACATCACCAAAAGGAGGAATAATGATAAAAACCGACAAAATAAATGCAGTAAAATCGCTAAATAATCGGAAAAATCGGGTAAAAATCAGGAAGATACTGAAACATCACAATTGGCATCGAACAAGCGGAATTCCAAGAATAAAACAATCAAAAATAATAATATTCTATTTTACTGCAATATTGCATCCAAAAACACAAATATCGATGGAATATGACCGACAAAATCAAGGAAAAATTGTGAAAAAATTAAACAACAGAAAATTCAGAAGAGCACGCAATGGAAGCAAAAAAATAGGGACAAAAACACAAAAAATGAATTAAATCGAGAATTATCCAAAATACCAAATATTCGGTTGATCAATAAGTCATATATTATGTGGACGCTACCAAAATAAATTTTAAATAATCCAAAATAGCGTAATAAATTATAAAATCGCAGTAATACTAAATATTTATAAAATCCGCAACGAATACAGATCGGAAAATGTGTCCAAATAAGTAAATTAAATGCGGTAAAAATCTAAAAAAAATTATCGAAAAATTCCGAAATAATTAAATTAACGGAATAATCGAACTCCGCGTAAAAATCCGGTTGGAAATCGATGCAAAAAATACAAATCGAAGAAATCACGTTGATAAAAAACATTAGCGAAATGGCAAGGTAATCTGAAATTCATGAAACATCAAAACGCGATAAATACCATAAAAACATCGTGCAAAACGCGAATAAAAATGTTACATTCAACAGTAAATTATAAAGTTTGAATTAATTACTTAATTGAATTTACGGAATATATTAAATAAAGTCCCCACTCTCCTCTGGATCGTCACAGAGGCGG
>MQRK01173233.1:28111-43059 GCA_001938485.1 Girardia tigrina
TATATATATATATATATATAATATATATTAATGAAAATAAAAAAATCCATAATTAATAGATTGAAAAATTTAATTATAATTTCTGTCTTTCATGGCGTAAAAAATGACGACTCTAAAGTTTCAAGTTTGACAAATTTTAAAATCACTATCGGATAAAAATCAGTACTTAAGTATTCTGGACCAGTCGATGTCCACTGATTTATGTCACATTAAGAAACTCAACCAACTGATTTCTACTATGTTATCTGTGACGCATCCAACCGCATCACTAATCATTTTTCGGGTTTCCTAAATTAACCGGAACTTTTTTTTAACTGGCACTCTCGCCAATTTCTATCACAATGCCGGCACCTAATCCACTTGCATTGCAAGTTTACCCGACTAATGTTTAGTAACAGATTAAACAAGGAAATCAGATTTGGTTTAAAAAACCTCATGTGACGATTTTGGGTTACTCATTTTGACTTGGCCAGAACAATACTTATTGTTGGTTTGTAATTCCGAATCCCTATCTATTTTTTATATCATCGAATGATTTAACAATCAACTATAACTATAATAACTTGGTGTCACATCTACTAATTAATAAATATTCCTCATCTCTATATTTCTAATTATTTAATAAACTTAATGGAAGCGGAAAATTCATTCAATGTCTCTTTTCATTACACCTATCTTAACTGTATTTGAGTAATATTAACAGAGGAAATAGTTACTTATGAAATCAAAATAAGACCTTATAAGTAACTTTATATTATTTATTTAAAGGCATTTGCTTACATTCTTTAGAAATAATCTAAAAAATACTGGCTAGAGACAATGTTTGTTTTGAAAATTTTAGGAAGTTACTCAGTATATATATATATATGCAAAAATCTTATTCCTGATAATTTTTTATCGTCATATACCCCTGAGCTAAATCATATTGAATATATTTGTTCAAGGACTAAAGTCCTTTATATTGATGTAAAACATAACTTCTCCATTGAAGAAGCATTGACCTGTTTCTTGGAACAAAACTATAAAGTTTAAAGGTCTGGTTTTTACAAAAATTCGTCTAGATGGAGTGAATGGACGAGAATGGGACAAGATTTGTTTCAACTTTTCTAACTTCAAAATTTGCATTACTAACAGTTATTTGCTTAATAATAATTTATATTTTTTCAAGAAATATTTTTCTTCAAGAATAATAAATAATCCAATATTTTTCAATATTTATCATTCAATTAAAACTAAAAACTTAAATTTTTCATTTGACATCCTTTTTTTAAAAATTTTAACTATATTTATTAACTTTTTACTCATTTAATTAGAAAATTGAATCTTGAAATACAAATATGTTTATTAATTTAATTATTAAATAATAAACTCTTAAAAAATGACTTAAAGTATGATAAAAAAATTTTTTTAAATGTCATATTCCATAAAAAAAATTAAATCTTTCTTAAGGGATAAAATAAAAAATTCTTTTTTATACGAAAAAAAATATTTTTTTTCATCAAAAATTGATAGATAAAGTTTTTTTACTAAAAATGATGTTTTAAATGTTTAATTAATATTTTATTAATTAAATAATATTGAATAAAATATTTGTTTCTAATTAAAATAAAATTTTTAGTTTTTAAAATATTTTAGTAAAATTTCAAATTTAACAGAATATTTTTATTTTATTTATTTATTTTATTAAGCGAATAAATGGGAAATTATTTGATTTAACTTGATTATAAATTAAAATTATTTCCCGAGGAAAGTGAGTCGTAAGAGTAATTGAAAGCAAAATATTTGTAAATCGTAATCCATTTAAGAGTTATTCTTTAATAATTTGACGAAATTAGTTTCCGATTCCTTTGAAGTAGAATCCGAATCGTCGAAGCTTCTTCTCGCATTTGACTGATTAACTTCCGCATTCACCAGAGACCTATTTCGAGGGACCTGAATCTTATGGTTATTCTGGGACCCTGGAGAAACCTCTTAATATTATGAAATTACACTATAAATTCCAATACCAAAATTTTAAATAATTAGAAAACACTTGGGGAAATCAAACTTGATTATAATGTCTAAATTAAAGGTAAAGTTTAAGGGATCTTGAAATAAATATATATTTGTCGTACATATTGTTAGGAATTAAGAAATGTTAGGAAAAATTTTGAAAAAAATGTTAAAATAAATATGAACAAATTAAAATGTAAAAACTTTTTAAATGTGTAATGCTTTTTAAAAATTACTAAAAACTAAACGAAACGATTAAATAATTGTAAATGCTGCTATAATTTAAAATTATAAAATTTGATTAAAGGTAATTATTAGAGAATGATAATAGAGATTTTTTAATTAATACAATTTCCCGAAATTATTAAATATTAAATATATGCTATCATAATTTAAAGTTGATAAAATTTATAATAGACAAAATTTATAAAATTAAAATAAAATCAAATATTAATAAGTATTTTTATTTATACTGGTTTAAGAATTATAAAAAATAAGTTTTTTTAAACATTAGTTTTAGGCATTAGTTGGTATTGATAATAAAATTCGAATGTCGGAAATAACTTGTAGCTGTGATTCTGAGGATGTTCCAAGAACATCTAACCAATATAGTGTTTTTGGTGGTAACACCATTTCTTCTGAATGGTTGAATATTGAAAATAAATATATTTACTAATGTATATATACTTGTGGGATCAGTTACACGTGGAAAGCTATACATTCCTATGATTTCAATGGACATATAATCATATAAGTAATGTGTGTTAATTAAAAATAATTATTCTACATTTATATTAATTCCTAATTTCTATTGAAAATCAAATCTACATAGAAGTTTAAATATCAATTTCAAATCACAATAAATAATTACTAATTATAAAATTTTGGTACCAGCAAGACTGGAGTGTGAGGAAATATCGATTTCTGATAAATGTAATTCTCAATCTACCTCAAGCAGTACTAAATGTCAAAGAAATTGAACAAAGTCGTCTACATCACCTTCAATTCATACGAATGCCACATTTCTAATACTTGAGAATTCAGAACTGCAAAGCATCAAATAAAAATGTTTGATTGCATATAATTTTCCTCACGACAAGTAATCTTACCCGGATTTAAGATTATTATTTCCGGAAGTATCAGCACAGAAAAACTCGTTTTATCTGCAATGATTCAAAATAAATTCCGTGTTGTAAGAATATTTTCGAAAATTATTTCGAAAGAATTTTGTTCATTGATGAAAAATGTTCCTCAATCATGTATTTTTTATATAACTTATTTAAGTCTAACTTATATGTTTTACTTTTATTTATTTATTCGTTTTGTAAAGAGGACTCTCAAAATGGTTACTTTTATTACAATCACAATTTGGATCTTCTTTAAGACAATTTGTATCAGTGTTTTCGCACATATTCATCAATCAAGTTTTATTTTCATCCCAAAATCTGAACTAAATTGAACCTAGATTCGCTATTTAAAATATTTACTACAAATGTTATGGTTTAGAATAAAATTACTAATAATCATTTTACAAATAAAATTAATAAAATCATTTAAAATTTACAATTTTAATAATTTAAAAATTTGAATATTAAATCTAAATTTGAATAAATTAGTTTCAGATTATAAGAAATATTGATAATCCATCTGATTAAGAGAGCCAATCCCAAATCAACATACAACATTCAAACAACACATAACGATTCCAAATATATTTCTCACGTTTATTTATTTACATACGTTAAATAGTGCGTATTTTCAGTGGTTCTTATGACCGGTGTATTTTTTCTTTATCATTAAAAGCACTAGGTATATCAAGTTTTAAGTAAAAGATTGTCAATATTGTTTGAAAATGTGTTCGACAAGCTTATTCTTTTTCAATACCAGTATTTTCAATACTCTTTACCAACTTTTACTCTTTACCGTAATCTTATTCATTTCCAGAAGACAATTTAGTAAAATCTAATATAGTTTACACTACTTCCATCTGAACTGCGAAACAACCAGTAAAGAAACTATGAAACAACAACAGTCTTAGGTCGTATAATTTAGTTTTCTAAATTTTAGTTTTCGTAAACCTACTACATCATACTATAGAATGTTAAAAAAATAGCGCTTTTCAAAAACCATATATATATTTTTTTTACTTCAGAACTATTGATTAATCTTGTAATGTCTGTGAGGGAAAATTTTGAATGTTTTAAGTTTGTTGTTTGTATGCTGTTTAGACTCTCATACTCAGATGGGATCGATATGTTTATTGATTAATTATTTAAATCTAAATGAGATTAATGTTTAAATACTAATTAATTAAAATGTTTTATGATTATAAATTATTATGATTATAATAATATTTTTTTGTAAAATGATTTAACTTATTAAATTTATTATAATTTAAAAAGTAATGTTTATTTTAAAATTTACTTAATGAATTTTTATCCAATAAAATTTTGAGAAATTAAAAGTTAATATTATTTTTATCTCATTAATTAAATCAAAGATTTGAATATGGATACAAAAACATATTAATCAAGAACGATGCTTGCTGCAGATTGTGCTACTGAAAATGAGTCTGTTTGTGTTGTTAACAAATGTTTACACGCAAATTGTGATGTTGCTAATAATGCCTATGATGAATCTGTATACTTATCATTTCATCAGATATGTTTTTCATAATCCCTCTTATATGTACCGGTATATGATATAATCTCCAATAGACAGACACAAATATAATTTTAAACGAACACAGAGTTATATATAGTTCTCTTTAATGTCAATTACGTTTGCAGATGGTGCTTGAGATGATCCAGCTCCCTTATCAGCTTGAATATGTATATATTATTTTCAACGAAATTTAGGAGATAAAGCGTCAGGGTATTCTTGTTCAGAAAATGGACTGTGCGCCTATCAAATTCTAAATTTCGAAACACGAACCTGACCAAAAGATTTATGTCGGACGCATGGGGTGGTTATTTATCAAGAGTAATTTCATTTTGCTCACCAAAGTTCTGCGTCATGACAGCTGTATTTTTACAAGCATTATTGTGCATGAGATGAATACATCCTGCGTAACGTTCATTTTTTTCTTTTCTAACGTTCATTTCTTTTGTACTCCTTTGCAATGTCCTCGATTTGTCGCGAACTCTTCACATCTCCATAGGCATTTAGCAACAGATTATAAAATTCCATGGCAGAGAATTAATTCTTAGATAGTTTGGCAACAAAAGAAATTAATATTCTCAGTTGTTGCATTCATTATATGACTATTTACTTGTTAAAACGTTCAAAATTGTTAACTGCAGAATTCTAACGGTGTTTCGGGTCTACTGTAGGAAATTCACATAACATTGAGCGTTATTGGTTTGATTTTGTCTCGAAAACCTAAAACCGGAAATCATCACAAAAATTACAGGTCATAATTATGTGGAACTTCTGGTCTGATATTATTCTTCGTGCGATCGTCGGCGGTCACCGTATGCTGCCAACTAAGAAGTATGCTTTTGCCGGGAGGATAACGGATAATTTTAAACCAATTTATCGTTGACACTCACAGTTTAACCATTCAGATTTTTAAAAAAAGTGTTGTGCTTCCTCCTCTCTCTGATTCTTGTGATTTTCTGTTAATTGATGAGGAATCAACTTGGTATAGATGTACTTCATTTTCGATTTCTCCGTTACAATTTGGTATGCTGCATTTACGGTTACTTCTTCCAGAGAAGCGATTCCTCTAATGGACAAATTCCTATCCTTATTAAGCAGTTGTTTCACCTCAGCCAGTTTCTCTTCCGTTGTTTCCGTCGATCGTCTCCCTGAGCCTTCCTTTCTTGGTGCTTCTTCACGTTCATTCTTTTGTAATCCTTTTCAATGTCCTCGATTTGTCGCTAACTCTTCACATCTCCATAGGCATTCAGCAACAGATTATAAAATTCCATGGCAGAAAATTAATTCTTAGATAGTATGGCAACAAAGAAATTAATATTCTCAGTTTTTGCATTCATTTTAAGACTATTTACTTGTCAAAACTTTCAAAATTGTTAACTGCAGAAATATATAAAAAATCAATTTTAATTCTCAGTTACTGTTTTGCAAATATATATTATACTAGAAAGAGATTCGTAATATATGACGGGTGAGCTGAATTTTCGTCTTTGAAAGTAATAATAAATAAAGAAAGCTTTAATTTTTAAATCGTAATTATTATAATTTATTATTTAATGCTTCGAATTCTATGTTGATTTACCAGTCAGTCAATTAAGTCGCATCTGAGCGTCATTTGGCGACGGCGTTGCACCGACAGAATTGTCTCGATGCATGCCATCCAGATTGACAACGTGCTTAAATGGATTCATTCTGGTTCCTCCACAATTTCACATTTAAAAGCTGACCGACAAACAAACAAAGACACTTTTTAGAGGCATAATTACATTATTAATAATATTAATAATACTTATTTATGTTATATAAATATATATAGGCTTTTTGAAAAGCGCTATTTTTAGAACACCTTTTGCATAATACTACCTTTCTCTCGCAAGGTCTTTTTTGATATCCAAAGTCATTTCAAATGTTGATGACACCAAGAATTCTTCGATATTTCATTTTTTTAAGAAACACAGAATTAAATATTTTTGAATAGGGAAGAATAAATTCTTTATTAATCAGAAATTATAAGGAACGCATTTTTCACGTACCAATTTTATTAATAATTTTGAATCTGAAAGTTTAGAAATTCGTAGGTGTTACAAAAATTGATTTTCCAATTATATTTTATTATATTTTTTTACGTTTGAAGAATAAACTTTTTTTAAAATAATAAGTAAAATATTTATAATTCAAATTAATTATTTATTAAATGTAAAACAGCGAATTCTTTTAACGCCAACATATTCTTGTTATGAAGTTCATTCTTGTGGATAATGTTCAAGCTCTTATTCATTTCTTTAAGGCGGAATTGATGTAAGAATTTTTATAAAAGAATTTAAACTTTTATTCGAGAGCTTTATTGCAATGATAGAGTTAAAAGAGTCAAAAAGTCAGTTTCTGCTAAAGGAGCAAGAAGGTCTATGATTTGGTCTGTTTCGGACACGAAGAGAGGATGATTTGAGAATTATTTAAGTAACTAAAATTCGTTTTAATTACAATCAAAAAATTTGTAGATATTAGGAGATTAAAATGCGGTTGGGAAAATGTTTGAATTAGAATTAAATGTCGTTAGAAATTAAACAAATTTAAGCTTATTTGTCAGATGAATAGAGATTAATAAGGAATAAAAATTCTGATAAATAAATACAGAATAAAAATTAATAAAGTAAACAAATTTTGGTTCCAGTTTGACATCAAAAGAATTCAAAAACATAAGTTTTTCAAAATAAAATATTCAAAAGGGAAATCGAAGTAGCTTATTTAATCTGTGGAGCTGGAATATTTTTAAAAGTAACTGAATTGCAATAATTGTGTTTTTGTCACAAAAAAAAGTTTTCGGATTTCAATGGAAATATTTACTCAACCGGTTTATGTACCCACCAAAACTGACACTAGATAAAAAGTGTTCTAATTAAGATAACTGTTGATGGCAAGAGGGTGGATGCGGCGCAGTCGTGAGGCTCGATGTTGGGAACGCGGAGAAACTATAGTGGCGGAGAGAGAGACACAAAAAGAGCTCGCAAACTTCGATTCTCTAGATTTGCACCTTGCACAACACGGTCTCAGTCTGAATACACACGCCTAACACACAGTTGATAAAAACCAGCGCTCCGTCGGTCGTTCTTAACGCTGCTGTTACTTCGCCACTGAAATTCACGTGATTTGAAGAACTAATTACATTGATTATGATTATTTTCTTGTCGATTTTGCTGTAATCGCTCAGAGCGTTCGGTTGGTCGGCCTTGACGCTCACGAGATTATCTTCGGTCATTTCATTGTACATTAATAACAATTCATCATATGGCTCCTTGTAATATTTATGAGACAGCGAATACTGGTAAATACTTTATGGACAAACAGTTATATGATATCTTTGATGCGGGATTCGAGTCCGGTCGTCGTGAATCATGACGTTTCTAGCGTGAACTTATTCTAAATCTATCTTCACTTATGGACAAATATTTCATAAATTTTTAAGCGTGATAGACTCTCAGAGTAGATCTACTTACTCAAAGTTTGTTTAGAAAATTATTGTTCATATTACAATATTTTTTAAATCAGTATCCAAAGTGTTCCAAAAAGAAAAGAGAAAGGGAAGGATCATCCAAGATATAAATAAAACAAATTATACATTTAGATAATTAATTTACTCTACATCAAAGTATTTAGGAAGTGTCAGTCATTTTTCGGCAATGATACACGTTTGTTGTAATATAAATACATATTTCTATTTACTAATTGGATAAAAGATATCTACGATGGACAATTGCCAAATATCTAACCAATTTATTGTGTTCATTATAAGTTTTAATGTTTTCAGTTTCCTTAATTTATAACATATTTAAACTCTTATATACTGATATAAAGTAGATTTGATAAAAAATTAAGACGGAGATGGAGTAGAAGAAGAAGAATATTGAAATAGGAAGTATGTCTCTTCCACTCAAACTCCAGATTGTCCTGATGAAAATATGGTGGTTTAAGAGGCACATAGTAATTGGAATAAAAGTACTTACTCGATCCACTGGGCCATTGTAAATTAAATTTATTATGGATGATCATTTGAGGATTTATTTTAATTTATTGCCCCGACTGGCTCCACTTCTGTCGAGACATTGCCTTTTGGGTATTCACTTCCTGTAACTGATTCTTCATATTCTTCTTCAATGTTAATCACGAATCTTCAATTATCTCCTCGACTTCTGTCTTCTCTATCTCTATATCTTTGTTGATTGTATCCCGATCCTCGATAGTTATTGTCACCTGTATTTTGCTGCCTTCTTCTGCCATTTAAGTTTGTATAACAGTCACTTTCACTGTGGCCTTTATCTTGACATCTTTTGCATTCGATGTTAGGACAGTTTCTTCTTACGTGTCCCTGTTGTCCACAACCATAACATTTTATTGGTCTCTTTCCCGAACAGTTCCTTATCACGTGTCCTTCTTTTCCACATCCGAAACACTTCATTAGTTTTCTTTGTCTACACTTTTTCACAATTTCTACATTTAACCGCTTTCATGCCTTGAGCGTATTCTGTAGTATTTCTACCAACTCCTGCCTGATTTTGTCCGTATTTACTGTCTCCTGTTACTGATTCTCTATAACTCCGGGTTCTGTTTTGCATCCCCTGGTCTCTTACTATATTTACGTCTTCTGTCACACTTTTGACGTCATGTACTGCCTTTATCTTTTCTTTAATCTCATCTATTCCTTTCACTTTGTTAAGTCTCTTTTCCTTTTTTATATCCACATCATCACAATGCAACAATAATACTTCCGTGAGGGCCTCTTTTGACAAGTCATGTTTCAAGATCTTGGCTACGAGCTTTTCTACTTTCTCAAAAAATACTTCCGGTATATCTTCCTTCATCCTGTACCGCATGCCTCAGTCAGGTCTTCGAATAGTGAGGAAGTTCGAGAGAATGTCTTTCTCAATCGGTCTTTATAACCTAATATTGTTTTATCTACCTCTTTGTATCGATCTTTCAGATCTCTCTCCAATAAACAAATGACTAATGTCTCTTGTTTGGCCTTTGCTATTCCTGCAAAATTAAAGAATGTTTAACATTCTTCAATAAATGTCTCCACATTATCGTCTTTCCTGTACTTTTCAGCTAACAATTGACCCAGCTCCAACTCCGGCCGGATTTGAAAAAAAATAGCTCCGGCTCCGGCACCGGCCGGATTTCAAAAAAAGGAAATCGGTACATCCCTATTTATTTATAAATAAATATTTAATATTTAATGGTTTTCTTATCATTTTTAATTTTAAGATATTTAATAGATACATTAAAAAGATGTTTTTTATTTTTAAATAGATATTTAATTTTTTGTGATTTTCTTTTATTATATCATTTTTAATTTTTTAAAATATTTAAAAAACACATTAAAAACATATTTTATTTTTAAATACGTATTTGATTTTTTAATAGTTGTTTTATTATATCATTTTTACATTTAAAACATTTAAGAAGCATATTAACATTAAAATATTTTACCTTTTAAATTAAAAAAATAATAAATTATTCTGGCAAAATGAAAATTTAAATTAACCCCTCATACAGCTAATTAATTAATATGTTTGATATCAGAATATTTGATAAGAATGTTTTCGTTTCCTTGGAGAAATCGGACTGCTGCTTTAGAAGAAAGAGAAGTTAGGGTCCATAAGCCGAAATCAACTTTTTTCTCTTTTAAAGAATACTTGAATTTTTTTATAATTTATGTTTTAGATTATCATTAATTTAGATGTATAAAATTTTATTTTATTTTGCATTCTTCTTGAAGATAAGAAAAATCTGGTAGTCGTACTAATGAGCTAACTACGTACATACTGAATTTATACTTGTATATATATATATATCTGAAAAGTAAAAAAAATGTTCAAATTATTTATACTTCTTATTCGGGTAAGGATACCTTAAATTATATCTCCCTCGAGTCGATTCTGTTCAGTTGTATTTGAAAATGTCCTCTAATAAGAAATTACAAGAGGAAATTGCAGGAAATCTAGATTTGTAACAATGTAATTATAATTACGATACAAAAAAGCAATTTTTCAAAGTGAAAACAAAATTGATATATTAAAAATAATATTTATTTCTAAAAAAAATAATATTTATTATTAAGACAATATATTTCCACAAGGTTAATTGTCATCTTCAGGTCCCTGATTAATAATTTAATTCACAAATAATTTAAATGAAAAATAATAATTATGTAATCGATTGCATGAAATCAAGCAAATTAAAACATGTCAATAAGCTGGTTGAGGCAGCCGATTGAAAATTGATTTTAGGGCAACACGACCTAATTAACACATACTTCACACGGCATTTAATTTCTTATTCTGTGACGCATATATACTTTCATATAAATTATTTGAATTAATGATAACCATGATAACACATAAACGAAAACAAAAATGACCACTGCATCATATCACACGAATCTAATTATTGTCAGCTCCTTTACAGTGCCGCTAAGCTTCCTTTTGTGGATCATTCTGATATCTTTACTTTCTAGGCATTTGTGGAGCTTTGATTTGACAATAAAACTCTGAATTATCTTCTCATCAATGCTTGTTTTCAAGAAGCAGATATCAATTTCCTTCCTTCTCAATTAATTAAATTTTGTCATAAATCTTCTGAAAGTGTTTTATCAGTATTAATAACAATTTACATTAATTTTAAGTGTTTCATTAATAATAATATTTTTAAGAGTTATTTTAAATAACTTGTGAACAAAGTCTTTTAAATAGCATAAAATAAGCCAAAACAATTATCAAAAAAGATGAATAAAAAAGGAGATTTATGCAAATGGAATATCAAAAAATGATTAACGATGCAATCAATCAAGGAAAGTAGATAAGGGAAAATATAAATTGTAGTGACAGAGACAAAAGAAAAATAAATGTTGAACTAATTAACGTTGGGATCTGTTTAAAGAAATTACTTTTATTTAATAAATTTAAGATTTTTAAAAGATTAATATTTTGTATTCAGAGAGTAAGGTTGATAAATTATTTGTTTGCGACAATTGAATTCTGAAAATTATTTCTATAAAAAATGTTTACAAACTTCTAGCAACAAGAATACCAAGAAAAGATTTATTAAACCAATAACCAAAACCATCGCCATATTAAAATAAATAAGATTTATAATCTTTTTAGTGACTTTTAACACTTATTTACAATAAAAATTTACATAAAAAATATATCTTTTGTTCCAACACCGGTTGGTTACTTGAGACCAGTGTCGTTTGGGGAGTGATTCATTAACCCACCACTACCAAATGGTTTCCACCACTACCTTTGGCAATTCATATACACAACAATAAATTTAATAATTATAATTAAATAAAACAAAACTCATCCATTAAAATATATATATATATATATAGACAATATATTTCGACGGATCAACGGTCATCTTCAGATCACTAATTAATAATCAATTCACCTGTATATAAATACAAAAATTCTCAATAAGCTGGTTGAGACTGCCGATTGAACATTGATTTTAGGGCAACGTGACCTAATTAAGAATGCTTCACACGACACTCTCTCCCAATAACTGTCAAAATACTTATATAGAATTTTTAAATTATCAATATTAACATCACATTTACATTTTTCCTATGTTCTACAATAATTGTAATAATAGTAATATTTCAGAACATAAATATATTTGTAATTGGATGAGTTTTGTTTTCAATAAAAAGTTTTCATCCAGATTCATTTTATCAATAATTAAATAAGTTTAATAATATTATGAAAGTAAACTAAATCAGATCTGCAGTCTAATATCAAGTCCTATCAGACTAAAAATTTATATTATTAATAAATAAATCATCAATTGGATACAATCCATACTACTGGTACCCCGACAAAAGCGCACATCGTTTTAGTTATTCGCTTGTGTTGGGTCACCATATATATATATATATATGATGAAAATTTTAAATAATTGCTTATTAACAAGATATTAACAAAAATGTATCAATTTAGCGAGATGTCAAATTATGAAAGTTTATCTGAGAATTGTCCAAAAGACAATTCAAATTGTGATAAAAATAAATGTCTGAAAATCCATATTAGTGTTCTTAATAAGAAAAAAAGAACCGATTTTATTGAAGATATGCATAAGATGCCATGCCGGTAGTAGAAAGGTTTTTAACCACCTCCGAGATAATTTTGATATGGAATATGAGGGAAAAGATAAAAGAAGTTGTTCAAAGTTGCCTAAATTGTCAAAAGTGAAAAACACTGCGGAAACAAAATAATGACATATTAAGCAATCGCAGATGAACCTTTACATAAAATATATATAGACTTTTGCGGTCCATTCAAGAGAAATATTAATGCATACCAGTATATTTTGGCGATAATTGATCAATTTAGACTATATATTAGTCTGAGTGCAGTTGTCCACAAAGTAGTGAAAACACTACGTAAAATATTGCTGGATAGATGGATATATAAATACGAACCACCTAAAGCAATCCATGTGGATAGAGGCAAAATATTCAAATCCGTACTATTTAGAGAAACACTGAAGAAGTTTAAATTATAAGTATTTTTATTCAAGCCCGTATTACCACAATACCAATGCAATTATAGAACGACAATTTAGAAAAAAAACTAGAGATGCTCTTAATATCAGAATAAAAGATATAACGCATAGAGATTGGACGGAAGTATTGTCAGAAATAGAATTTAGGATGAATAGTACCATTATATATATATATATATATATATATATATATATATCTTTTCTTAAATCACATATTTGTCTTTTAAAATCAATTCGAAACTTGACAAAAGTCGAGACAATATTGCTGATTCATAACATTAAAAGTTCCAATTAAAAGTTCCAATTTTGAAAACAGAGTTAGTTTTAGCGAATTGATCGGGGATATCTTTACTTAAAGAGTGAGGAAATTAGTCGAGAATGATTTCATAAGACAGTCGATTCAGATGTTCTGCATTATCAATGTTCAATATTTTTAATAGTATGACAGTAGGAATATCGGGAGAGTGTTCAATATCTTCCAATAGTTAATAAATAATGTACCGACATTGATCATCGGTCATCACGTATTAACGGGAAAGATTATCAATCTCGAAGAAAGTCTCTTAATTACATACAAGTTCATACTGGGAGACATTGATGAGGCGCAAGACAAAAAAAGACATTTGATGTGGTTGCTATCGTTAAAAGAAAACTGTTGTCCAATTCGACTCTGGAAACGATCGTCGATATAATCGTGATGATTCTCGAGGCCGAATGAAATACTAACCACACGATTCCCATGATTGTGGGTCCAGGTAGTCCCAAGCCTTGTTTTCATTTTGCAAAATCTTCAAGTCTAATTATCCATATTATTTTACGACTAATAAAAAGAGAATGTGAAAGGACAAAAATGCATTGTTCTTGCGTCGTGCGGGAACATTTCTATTGGTACGAGTGATTTAGTACGATTAATTTCTCTTCTTTACAAATAAAGTAGTGATTCGCAAATAAAAATTTAGTTACAAGTCACAGTTCTTAATTAATATTTTAATAGTCTTGAACAAAGGATGTTAAAACCATGATATGTGAATACAAGACATTCTTCACTGGAATGCCGAGGAAAACCAGTAGGTTGACCTGTGACAGACCTTTTTAAAAGAAAGAATAATGTTTAGACAGGATATTTCATAACAAAAACAGAGTTGGTGTTAATATTCGAAGCGATAGAGTAATATTCTTGAATTATGTGATAATAATAATGATAATAATATTAATTATTTATTAAAAATATTTTTTACTAACATATTTTCTTGGATGAAATCCAGGTGTATGCTTTTTACTAAATGGAAATAATTGATAATTATGACAATTCGAATATGTTCAATTGGTTTTCTCATCTTTTAGAAAGCGTATTTTATTTATTTTATAATTTATATTATATCATTAGTTAATTTATATTTACTTTGTATTTAATTAAGAGAAATTAAATCAAAAACTGATTTTTAAATTTCGTTTTAATTTACATATACAATTTTACTTGAAAAAATAAAAATAAATTTTGTATTATAAAATAAAACCTTAAAAGAAAAATAAAAAAATGAATCAAAAAGTTCAAAAATTTTAATAATCGATTAATATCATTTTAACAATTTTTATAATAATCATGTAATCTCACAAAAATAATATTTATAATAGTTATAATAATAATATCATTAAAATAAAAGCCTGATTCTGAAGCCGATTCTGTGTCTAACGCAGATGTTTAAACGATTATCTACAAATGTTTAAATTGTTTTTTT
>MQRK01173233.1:45205-58787 GCA_001938485.1 Girardia tigrina
TTATCTTAACCCATCCCATGGCAATTTATGTATGTCCCATCCAATGGGGTTCCCATGAAAATAACATTATGATGAATAAGCTTGCATAGTACGTATTTTGCTGCATAATTCTGTGTTCGATAACCTTTTTCCAGTCACGTCACACTTTTATAATTTGCGTTAGTGGTGATGCTCAAAAACGCATTCTTATGTAATAAAGAACTATGTGTATTTATTCAGCCTGTGTCCGACAAAGAATAAAAGTATAAAAAAGGCGTGCGGAATTATCTTAAATGATAAAAAATATAAAATAATGATAGCTCTGACGTAGATCTTGTTACTATGACATGGCTTCTGTCTTTTTGGGAAATATAAATGCGTTATCTCATCCAAAAAATACCGTTTCTGGACAAGCATGGCTTTTTATTTATTTATTCGGTATCTCACTACAAATCAGTCATAGGTATAAGTATATATATATAGACAAAAAATGAGAGTAGGAAGTTTTTAAAGGCAAAAATTTAAAATAAATGAAAGCTCTAACGCAGATCAAATTACTCTGACATTGCTACTGTCCCATGGGAATACAAATATATGCTGCCCAATCGTATGGACAACACTGAATGAAAGGATTTCTACATATATTTATCTGGTGTCTTGCTACAAATCAAATAGATTCAATCAAATATAGGATAAACGTAAAATGGATGCTCTTTAAAAAAAGAAAATAGAAACTAAGAGTAGGTCTTACATAGATCAAGTTACTATGACATTTGGGCAAATATAATGTGTGCTTCATTCTCGATGACAATAAATGATTATGTGAAAATTTGATCAAACTAATAAAACAAAAAATACTTTTTGCAAAAATCGTTTTATGATTATCGACAAAAGTTTAAACTGTATTAAATAGAAATGTTTTGGTTTTCTTACTTCAATTCTTTATAATAAATTAATTATGTTATTAGTAACTATTTAATAGCAAAATGGAGTTTTTAAAAATTTTTGGTAAGACATTTTCCTTTCTATAAAACAATTAATAGCATAATACTTTTTTTTAAAACGGTATTAGTAATTTTCCCTTTTACAAAAGATAACAAAAAAATCTGTTGGACAAGTAGAGTTCTATCCGCATAAAAAATGGATTAATATTCATTTTTTGATTTACTAGTTTCATTACACGTAGGATTCCGTTATGTTAAAACGTTTTTGTTTTAAGAATAAATATTTATAAAAATTTTAAAATTTTAAAAGTTACCTATTTTTCCATTTGTCTTTCGTCATCAAAATCAAATGTTATTATTCATAAAATTGCTAATAATTATTCACAATTTGGGATTAAAAGTGATTAAGTTCTCATTTCCAATTTGTTTCTCAATTGATAATTAAAATAGTTTAATTTAATAAATTCATTAAGAAAAGGAAATTGGTTTTTATTCCCTTTGGAATCTGTTTGATTACATTGTCATCCTGATGATTTTGTTGGCTTAATGAAGACAAATAGTTGGCAACAATAATTTTATTTATTAAAATATAAAGATTTCCTACTAAAACTTATAATACAATCTTATCTTATTTTCTTAATATTATTTATATTTATGGGGAAAGAAAATTCCATTTTCGAATTAATTAATTAATTAAAAATTAAAACAAAGGTAAATAAAGAATTTCTCGTATATCTTTTGTCTCACTTTCAACAAAAAAAATAAAAGCATTGCTTTTGAAATATAAATATAATATAATATTTTATAAAGAAAGAAAGAGACGATTTAAAAAGAAAATCCTTTTTGCTTTCCTTTAACCGGAAATTCCAATTATATTCATTTAGATAAAAAACCAAGAAATTCCTCGTGGTTGAATTTTATTCGATGAAGGAAAAAAATCATTTAAAAAGTCGCATTTAAATCGAATAAAAGAATGTTTTTTTTGATAAAATTTGTTTCAAGAAAAAATATAAATGTTAGCTTTTTTGCTTTCAATTATTTTTATATTTATTATATATTTTGCGGATATTTTTTCCTCTAACCAACAAAACCATTTCCCAACGGAAATTAAAACCGATAAATTTTTATTGTTTATTTCAATAATTTATTACAAATTTATTTTTTTTAGGATAAAATATTTTCCAATATTATCAGAGAATTAAATTAAATATTTTAATATAAGCAGATTTTTTATATAAGCAGATTTAAAACTCTTTGTTTTCTTGAGACCTGACGACGACGGTTATACCGACGAAATTAATTGTCTTAAAAATATAAATTTATTTTACAAATGTCGTGTTTTGGTTTATAAACATAATTTACCTTTATTTTTCTTAATATCAATAATTTGTTCCATTTTTAGCTTACTTTTGAGGTATGTATTCATGGAATTCAGAAATCTATTTTTGAAGGCTTTTTACTCACTAGTTTTTGACAAGAAAAACTATTAAAGAAAAGAACAACAGAGAACTGCGTTACAAAAAAAATCTCAGAGATAATAGTGGCTAATTCCACAAAAACTGCTGAAGAATTGGACTCGCTCATTACCAACTACATTTTGCAAGCAAGAATTAAAACGGTCAAAAATCTCAAAGCATCAAGAAACACCAGGAACATTAGAAAAAAGGGATGTAAATCTACGACATTACAATAAAATAAAACCGAAAAAGGTCATGGAAATAATTCTAAGTGACACTACTGTTGATGGAGAGCTATCTTTGGAATCTCTTACAAATTATGCCAAATCAAAAAGCGACTATCCTCCTGAAACAGAGTGGAGTAATGCACCAAACATCAAACCTGACCGAAAATTTCAATTTTAGAAGAGATTGCCGAAATACTCAAGAACACCAAAAATTCTAGTGCCGGTATATCAAACATTTGCCATGCAGATATTGACTATTGCGACCCGGGTTGTCAATTTCTTGTTACATTATTCAACAAATCATTGATGCGGGAGTCATTCCATCCAGTTGGAAGAAATTCTTAACGGTATTGATCCCTAAACCAGGTAAGTCAGGAAATTACAAAGATATAGGATCATGGAGACCAATATCCCTGATGGAATGCATTGCCAAGTTGTTTACATCTTGCCTATGCACTCAACTGTAACAATGGTTGATGAAGAAACATTTTAATTTCAAAGTTCCAAAAAGGCATCGGACCATCGGACGGGTGCACTGAACACAATAACGTCATGAGAATTTTACTGGAGGAATATCAACATCTTCTTCTAACTGATGCGTTTGGCAGCATTCCAATTAATCATATATTAGAAATGCTCAGAAGAATTCATTCTCCTGCTCTCTCATTGCAAATCTGCACTCGGATTGTTCATCAACATATACGTGCAATGATTGTTCGACTGAAGACATATCAATCATGAGGTGGGTTAGACAAGGATGCCCAATATCAATGCTGTTGTTCAGCGTTGGCATTGATCCAATTTTGGCTGCTCTACAAGATAATGAGGCTTTTGGTATTGACACCGAGCCTGGTAAGATTACTTGTCTGTTATATACAGATGAAATTGCACTAGTTGCAACCACAAACTCTTGTTTACAAGCCATGGTTTCATCTGGATGTGACATGGTTGAATGGACTTCTATGAAGTTCAACCAAGCCAAATGTGGATATTTATCAACTCCTCTTATGAATGAATTAATTCATATTAATAACATATCAATACCTATAGTCACAGATGAAGGAGGTTACGGTTATTTCTGAGTAGACTTTACCAGAAAAACAAAATTCACTCCTGAACGTCTATTTCTCAGCTATTAAACTTGAAAAAATAGCCAAATCAATACTTTTTCCCTGGCAGAAAATAGAAGCGTATAGAATCTTTATACACTCAGGATTCACCTTCTATATTCGAAATTATAATATACCAAACAGGGAACTTAAGGATTATGGCCACCACGAAACCAGGAAATCTATCTTTATAAGCGGCCTTAACGTAGAAATTCATCGTTACTTGAAGAAGATTTGTGGAACAGTCCCAAATGCATCCGATGACTACATTTATGCTGCCAAGAAAAAAGGTGGTTTAGGCCTAGTCTCTGACCGAGATGAATATGCAATACAATCAATAATTCAAGTGTACAGGAACATGGTGTGCTAGTCATCTCACCTTTATCAATTTATTCAACACCCTAGACAGACATCACGGTACTAAAAAAGAATGAACACTCTCTGATTGCCTATATTGGATCAACACAGGTGACAAAGAGAATGGATTTAAATCTTGGTGGACCAAGATTCGGAATTCACTCAAATACCTGAAAGGCATTGGGTAACAAATTCAGTTTGTCACCAACGAGCTAGGTATTTGTTTAAAAGTTCACATATCAAATGACTCCATGATTCTAAGTGAACATTCAATTGACAATATAACTTTCCACTTGCACAGAATCTATAACAAAATGAAATTTGACAAATGGAGCAAACAAAGGATGGCTAGAATGTTAGCCATCTCATTGGTAGAACGCAACTTCAGCTCCAAAGCACTTTACAAAGAGTCACTATCCATCGAAGAATGGCGCTTTTTACACAGCACGAGGACTAATAGTTTACCAACCAATTATAAGCCGAAAAAACCAAGACAACAATCGATGTGCAGGGCATGTGATCAAGATATAGAAACACAGATCCATGTTCTATGTTGGTTTAAACCAAACAGCACTCTGATACAGGCGAGACATAATGCAATCGCAGAAATCGTCACAGATGCTTTATTTACAGAGAAACCAATTTTAAAAATCATCATGAATCGAGAGTGTGATTGGTCTGTATCGGGGAGCCGGGTTGATTTACCAGTTTATAACTATGGAACCAAAGAACTCTGGCTTATAGCTATAAAAACCCCTTATGACACAATCTAAAGCACTTAAAGATGCCAGAGATAACAACACATGGAAATATAAAAATCTGCTAACTGAAGCAAAGGCTGCTCATAAAGGATGGACAGTAATATTAGGAGCAATTGCTGTCGGCTGTTTAGGATCTTAGTCCGCCGATAATGACAACCTACTTAAAAACAAATTACATCTTTCAGGTACAACTAAAAAACTTTAACAAAAATGTGCATAGTATCGAATATCAAAAATTCCAACTCGACATGGCTTAAACACAATACCGGTCAATATAACCCATTGATGTCAAATGCGGTGACGACAAATCTTACCGACACAGTCATGGCAGATGCACCAGTAGCTGGTTAATAACAATCATCTCCAACACAAGTCAAAGATGCTCTATACAGCGAACATAGCTTTGAGCATTCAGTGTATATCCCAGGATATCTTTACGTATTTCAACTTGAAATTTTGTCACATTTTCTTCAAACTTTGCACATTTACTCATTTTCGATGACAATAAATAAATATGTGAAAATTTGATCAAAAAACTTTTTAAGGTCCTAAAATAGGATAAAAACGGAAAATTAGGAGTTCCAGAACAATATTAATTGAAAAAATCTACTTATAAGAATTTTCTAACATTTATTTAAAATGTAACAAATTACACAATAATTTGAATTTGTTACAAATTTTCTGAATATTAAAACAGAAGATTTTATTAAGAATACTTTGGATCCATTATTATATTATAATTTTTAAATAGAAAGATGGTATTAGAAATACTTATATACATCTAATTATCCTCCCATCCTCCCCTCTTTAAAAGATTCCAACCATTCTATATTCCTGTATATAACTCGACCTGATTTATTTATCAACTCAACACTACGTTCATGTATTTTACGAGTAACTTTGTATGGCCCTTCATATCGATCTATACTCTTTTGTTTATTTTCTATATTAACAAGCACAGTATCACCTTCGTTGAATATTCGCATTTGTTTTCTATCCGATAATTTATTTATTTCCTTTTTTCTTACATTAAATACTTTTTCAATTACTTTTTTATTATCTAAATCATATTGACGAGAGCCATCTAAAGTTATACGCTTCCCTAAAATCATTTCCATAGGACTGAATACTATTGTACTATTTTTGACGCATCAATACTGAACTCAATCTATGATAAAAGTTTCACCCAATTTGTCTTTCTGCTTTCTTGTAATGCGACATTTATTGCATTTCGTACCCTTCGAAACTGACTTTCAATTATTCGTTTGCACTGTGATGATATGAACTTGAAAACTTAAGTTTAATCAACATGGATTTTGTAAAATCTGTAAGCGCTTTTCATTCAAAAGCCTTCCCATAATCTACATAGAGGCATGCAGGAGACTTGAATCTAAATATCCTACATTTCAAAATCGTATTGATGACTGTTATTTCCTCTTGGTTGCTCACTGCGGTCAAACTTATATATCTACTAAAGGATATATTTCTTTCCATTTATTACAGGCATCGGTCCATAAAAATCCATGTAAACATCCTCAAAGGGAGAAGAAAAGTATCGGCATTCTGACAAAGCTTGCCTTTTCTATACTCCAATTTCATGTTGAGACTGTACAGATGATTCATCCAGTTTTGGAACTGAATATATAAGCGAATCCGTCTCTTCTTTTGTTGGTCCTGTATAAGTTTTTGCAACTACGCACTACCACTTCTACCACTTTTGTAAAATCTTCCATGGCGTATTTCTCTTTCAGAAAAGAGTATGTTTTCTTTACTCCGGCATGACATAGAAACATATGAAAAAATAAAATTCATTCTTTTCTCATCTTTTTTGGAATCCAAATTCGTTTATCCAATGTTCGAACACATCCTAACTCGATTCTTAATTTTTGATTGTCATGTGAGTTAATTTCCTCCAATATTTCCTGCATCTCCTTGTTGTTTTCCTGTCACAGAATCGGTTATTCTTGATTTAAAGCTAACAAACGGGTTCATTGTTTACCCTTTTTAGCTAGTTCATATGACATCAGACTTTTTGTGCAAATATTATACTCAATTCTCGAAAAAGTATCGGCATTCTGACAAAGCTTGCCTTTTCTATACTCCAATTTCATGTTGAGACTGTACAGATGATTCATCCAGTTTTGGAACTGATTGGAAATCTGATTCTTTGTCATCATGACGAAAGCTATTACTTTATGATCTGTCCGCGATCAAAACCGTGCACCATTCTGAAAATTTTTGAATTGTTGGGTTAAATAAAAGATTGCTAGCATTTCTTTCCTGCTAATACATTATCCAATTTCGTGTTTTGTCATGGATTTTGAACTATATGCTGTCACCTGTTCTTTACCATTGTCATCTTCCTGAGAAAAAACCGCTCCTATAGTAACAAACGATGCATCTGTATTCAGGATAAAGTTCTTATTAAAATTTGGATAGCAAAGTATTGTTGTTGGTGTTTAAACTGACTTTAATTTTTCAAATGACTCTGTGTGACACTCATTTAAGTATAATACATTTTTGAAATTCCACACATAGTCTCTAAAGGTTTAGCTATTTTTGAGTAATCCTGGATAAATTTCTTGTAGTAATTACACCATGGGTGTGTTCCACGGGGACAAACATTTTTCAATAATCCCATTTTCTTCATAATTTTGGATTGCTTTTTCAATATGGCGTTCTAAATGTGCTGGTTCTCTCCTTGGTTTTTGTAAAATTGGTCAACCTGTTGTTTTAATTTTATGTTTTATTATAGAAGTTTTCCCAATATCCCATTTTTCTTCAGATACTATCTTTTCAAGACCTGGTTCTATATTTTTAGTTTATACTGCATGAACTCCACATATTCTATTATTTTTACTATCATTTTCAACAATAAAATCGCTAATTTCATCATCTATCTTATTCATTTTTCATATTCATTTTTATCATATTTTTATCATATTCATTTTTATAATATATAATATATAAATATAAAATATATAATTAATATACTTTAAATTATTAGTTAAATTACAATTACATATATATTACAGATAAAATGATCCAAAATATTATTACTTTTTAGCAGATGGCTCAGAGCATCTCCTGACCTGTCGGAGCTCCAAAGTTTGACTGTCGCTTTGTCTCATATCCTTATCTCATATCTCTCTTTTTTATTTTTAATAATATACAAAATTATTATAAAATTAAAACTTATCAAAATCAATTTTCATGTTTTACAACTTTTAGAATTCAATTTTAACATATTTTTAAAAACAATCTATTCCTAAACAGATGACCCAACCTTTCTTATACAACACGGAAACGTGGTCGAATGAAAAGTGTTACGTAAACGTTTCCGGAATCCGTGCGGCACAACCGATATTTCATTCGACATCGAAAATACCGATAGAAATTGTTGAAAAACATTTATTACTCGATCGAAAGGACGGAAATTCTGCTTTTATATACAATATTATACCGAAGGGTCTTGATACTCCAAAGATACGTATTCAAATACCTGGTAATACTTTCTTTGAATTCTATATTCATTTGACTGAATTTATAAAATTAATAATTTAATAAATTAAATAAATTTTTTTTAATTAAGAAATTATGTTAATTTATTTTTCAAAGTTTTTGAAAGACTTGTCAAGAAGAAAGTTCGACAATTTAAAAAAAATAAAGTGTAAAATTTACCTAAAATATCTTACCAATTTTTATTATTTATTACTAAAAAAGTTAATTTTCTAAGTGAAAACTTTTATTAAAGGATTCAAAAAAGATTCCTTTTAGTTGCCTTCTTCATTTTAAGTCTTACAAATTTTTAATAAAAGCATTATAAGAGAAAGAAAAGAGAATATTTAACTCCGTCTTTTGTCTGTCAAACTGTTTATTTGCAACAAGATATTAGAAATAATTAAAATAAAAATTGAATTTTCATTAAAAACCTGTACCGGAATAATTATTGAACCACAAAAAATCTGATTGATCCAGGTCATAGATTGGAGAGGAGAAAGATGTCCAAAAATGTTTCAGTAAGAGTGGATCATATAAACATCGAAATGAGATTTAAATATGATGTCTATCAATAGAAGGAATAAATGATATCTTAGAGCATAAGAGACTTTTATTTTGAATTAAAGTTTTTTTAATCAAATAAAATCATTCAGGATAATAAATTTCTTATCGAAAATATTTGATTATTTATTTTGAATCTACTTATAAATTGTCAATATTTTATTCATGATTTTTTATTAAAAAAATCAAATCAGTCAGACTTAAAATATACAATTCATGTGTTACAAAGTTGTGTATTTGTTCAAAAAACATTTCATTATTTTAAAATATTTGGCAATAAAATATTGACAAAACTCTCATTAGATACTATGTTCAACCATTACAACTATCAATTACAAAAAGTGAGGTGCTAGCCATCGGATCGAGCTGTGGTGACCAGCATCTCTTTAATGTGCCGGAACTTGGTGACCGGAAAGAGCGGTTTATCGGTTCAACGGTGGCTGTGTACTGATTGGTTCTATTGACTACCGGTCGAGATGTCATTGGAACTCGTGGTGGTTCATCGCCGAGTTGCACGTAACAGCACCAGACTCGGTTGGATCGGTACGTTATGTCGCGAACAGCGTCCGGTTTCTGTCTGTTCGATTGATTCGGTCATGTCGACCTGATGAAAACCGTCGGATCGAGACTGGTGTTACTGGGTTTCGTACGTTGAAATCGATCAATTTCAACCAATTCCTATTCCCAGTGGACCGTTGATAAGAAATCAGTCAAATCAAAGAAAAACATTTATTTTTCATTCAAAAATTTAAAACTGTACACTTGACGTTATGATTATTTAAACAATTGTTAATTTAAGTGTTACAATTTTTCGTAAATTGTTTTTTTTTCTATTGATTGACATGAGTACCATAATAAGATTATTTTTTAATCATATTTAGTTTGATGACTAGAAATATATATATAATTTTTATATAAATATATGAGTGACTATTGGTCACTACATGTTCCAATATTATACGTGACAATAATAATATCAAGTGATAATCTTTAAAAAATAATAATATTCTCATTTATAGACATTTGATCTGTTTTTAATGTACAAAACTGAATCTTAGTAGAAAAGTAATAAACAAATTCATCTATGCCTCAAGGAAAAGTTGGCTGTCAAGCAGACAAATTTCGACGATCGCGGAGTGTTTCCTGCAATAAATCAAGTTTTTTACAGAATTAAATAATTACTTTAAAAGTAGCAATGAAGTTATCTATCAATAAAATCTAATTTGCTTTCGAAAGTTTCATATTTATTTGGCAATTATTATCACATATTAATTACACTGAATGCCAATTTTATCAATAAAAAGTAAATCACCATTAAACTTTCCATTATGTTTTAAAAAATAAATAAATATTTTTACTGAAGAGCCAATTTTCGTTGTAGAAGAAGAACCTTAATTAATAATTCATTAAAGGTGAACCTATTATAACATGATATGTTTATTTATTCTTTTGAAATATTTTTTAACAATTGGGACGATTATTTTTGCATCTTTTGTATTTTGTTGCTTTTCTTATTTTTTTATGACACAAGAAAGACACTCAAGAAGAACCAATATTAGTGGCAGCTTAAAGACAATCAAAGCCCTTTGAAAAGAATTTAGAAGAAGTTATAAGAGATGTAAAAAAGTGCATTTTCTTAGAATATCAGTAGGCAATTAACCTGATGGTGCATATCTCCTCTCCATGTATGGATGGTCATTATCTTCGAGGATCTAATCCGCCCTTTGCCAGGCTTTGTCCACACACCCTATTTACTTAAGTGGCACTGGGCGAGGGTGCCGACCGTGGGAAATGTAGTTTAGGTTTACATGATAGCTGTTGCAGCCATGCTCCCCTGATATTACCTGAATTGTCAATGGCCCCACGAATTCCAAATCGGTAACTTAGATAATTACTAACATGGCTGTTGGTTACTTATGTTCAGAGATCGTATGGGATCCGGTGTACCCAACCACTGCCTTGTGCATAATGGCTTGTGCATAATGGGGTGAACCCACGGCCCAACGACAAATGTCCAAAAAAGGGTTTCATTGAAAAATGTTATTCCCTTTGAACTTTTTTCTGTGAATTAAAATCATTCTCAAATCGAATTGAACTTATTTGAATGAATTAATATAGGATTTCGGCGCGTATTTTGGATTTGAATTTTTTGAGCAACCATATTGTTTTATCGCTTGTTTTGATAACATTTTAATGAATATTTGCAAATATGGCTAAATTAAATTATCAAATGATGGAAGTAGGCAGTCAGGTGAGAGAATTGTCGGAAATGAAAATAGAAACTCGAAAACGAAATTTGATTGTTTTAATCATACAATTGAATGATAACGGTCGATGGAATTAAACAAGCGACACACTTCTCCTTTCGTCACGAATTTCATCGTCTCAGTTGTCCGGATCAACATTGACCGCAATCAAAACGTCCCGTGGCCAACAATATCATTGATAAAGTGGCGACCGTGTAAGATCCCAATTGTCATCCATTTGTGTCGGATCTCAAGAGAATATACGACTATACGCCTGCGATCTTCGAGGGCGACAATGACGAGCGGCTTTCTTTGGAGTGGTCAACGAATTTTTCTTGCACATACCAATAGTATCAAAATAATTGTAAATAAAAATATAAAGTTTAATGAAATATAAATTTTATTAATTGTGAAATAATGTATTTAATGTTTTTAACTATAACTATTTTTTGACAACTTTTTTGAATATTTTTATATCTTTAATTTTTAACCTAATATTTAATTTTGTATTTTTTAAACTGTAACAATTTTTAAACTTTCCATCACATTTATTATCTTTAATTATTTTACAATAATCTCCATTTTTAAGTTTTATAATTAACCCTTTCCTGGCTGAATAAAGAATNAAATTGGCATCCTTAAATCACTTTTACAACTTTGAAATGATAAAAACAAAATGGCGTTTGACAAAACATGTGTAAGAATAATTTGTATATTCGTCTATTGATCAGAAATAAAAATATTATTTGTATTTTTCCATAGATGCCTATAAAATATTAAAATGAAACATGATTCCATATGACATCAATAGTCAGGAAAGGGTTAAATTTAATTTATGTTTTTTAAATGTATTTTTTTAGTTTATAATATATTTAAAATGTTCAGTTTGATTTTAATTCAAAAATTTTGAAGAGTTCCCAAAAATCCTCAAAATTTACGATATGTACATTATATTTTTCGACCCATCTATTTGCTTAAACTATTGAACATTGTATAAAACAATGCAAATTTAAATTATCAAACGTCAAACGTTCCAAACAGGCACTTCGCCTGGATCCCCATACAACCATTAAGACAGAATTTTAAGCAAATGACAAATTTAAAAGAAAATTTAAGTCTTTGTTGGAATATTAAATGGTTTCAGATGTCAGAAAGACTATGGCAAAATAAATAATAGTTGTTATTTCTAATAAAAGAAAATATCAAAAAAGGAAGTAGAAACGGAAAGAAGATATTGTATATTATCAAGATAATAAATACAAAAGGGTATATTTTTTATAAGTGTTGTATCTCAGCTGAGGTTTTTTTGTTTTTTTATCAACTTTCAATTTGAGAGGTTTAATCGTCATATTGGGAATCATAGCTCGATCGGTATTAGCTGCAGTGATTGACTTCATGTGTCCGATATCCTTTGTCCGGAACAGAAATTGACGATTGAGATTTTAATTTTGAGATAGGACTTTGATTTGAGAACTGTCCAACGATTCATGGAGCTTTAATTGCGCAAGAACTCTATCGATTTCAACATCATCAGGATTGAAGAGACATTCATCTGGTTCATCAATACTGTTAATTTTCATATTCTTATATCGTTTTAATTTTAAAGAAAATGTTGGATCTGAGACGGTTTCAGCAGATTTCCACTCGTAATGAATGTAAGAAAGTCCGCGATCTTTTAGAAAATATTTATCAAATTCTATTTCCGAGCGTTTCGATGTTACATCTAATATGTCAGAAACGTTTTCAATTCGCGATCCAAGAATCTTTTTGAGAACTTTACGTTGATTTTCTAAATTTAATTCAAAATTTGAATCATCATCACTATTTATTCTTTTTGCCAATTCACACAAAGTCGGTAAATCATTTATAATCATTATGAAATCAGAATTCTCAAGAGATATAAGATCATTATCTAAAGGTTCTCCATAACATTTAAATTTAGAGATAATTTTTAATTTTGACTGGAGACCTTTTCCATCTATGTATTCACCACGATAAGACAAACAATCTGGTACAAATATCAAATGATATTCATCACAGGATTTCTTATTGATCACAGATTCGGCAATATCAATCATTTTCATTGATGACTTGATAAACATCATTATCGATTTATATTTATTCGTTTTCATGCAGATCTGAATGTCATATGCTAATGATTTAATTATTTTCACTTTGAAGACAATTTTTTTAATTATCCGATATTCGTAAACGGAAAATCAATTTTTTCGTTTTTATTTAAACTTATTGGAAATAAAAATACTAATAAGCACCAATTTCAAGTTGAAGCCAAATTAAATTTATTTTCAAATTGCACAACAATTGCCAATTGAAAAATCGTTAATTGAAAAATTGTGACAACAGTCACGTACATAATTTATGCATTAAAACAAATCGTTTTAGTAGGGGGAAAATGGGCATTCGGCCTACACCCCCCCCC
>MQRK01173237.1:325-18661 GCA_001938485.1 Girardia tigrina
GAACAATTTACTTTCAGTGAAGATTGGTCGACCGACCTCTTGAATCGTGCTATTCGGATTGTGGGAATCGCACGAGGATGAGGGTTGATGTCCGATAAAAGATTGTTCTTATTGGAATTATTAAAGTTATTTTTCCTCGAAAAATGTATATTTCTTTTCTGTAAAACTAAACCGGACATGTTTTATTATTACGAAAATTTATTATTATAAAATGTTTTTATTGTGGTAATAATTAAAACAAATTAAAAATTATTTTTTTGTTTTTTGAAAATAATTTTAATATTTAAAAATTCGATTTACTAAATTGTTCTTAAATTGATGAAATATTTTATGATAAAAATGACAAAAGATTTTATGTTGTGATTATTTTGATAATTTGTAATTATAAATCGAAGAATTATGAAGTTTTATTTTGCGATTTCTAACACCGATCTTTTTCAATTTGCGGATCACAGTGATTCTTAACTTCCATTGCATTTATCTGGCAAATGATACTGAAAACTGAATGTTTCGGAGGTATTTAATAAATATTGCTTTTTATTAAGAACAATGGTAATTAATTACTTCTTTAATTCCGTAATTTTAGTAAATATTTATAAAATTATAAAATTAAAATACGGAACGTTGCACAATAAATTGTGACTTCTAAAGATTGCAACTATGAGAATATCGTTCATTTGTCTTGTCCCTGATCTGTTGAGATGAAAGTGTTTAAATTAATTTAGGGTATATAGAGTATATAAATTTTACAAAGTATTATTTATTTTTATAAAAATTAGATTATATTTCCATTTTTTATATTAGCTTACTTTCCATGGAATTTAGAAACCTATTTTTGAAGACTTTTACCTCAATCGATTTTCTCCAATCTTTTCGCACTCACTCATTCTCTTTGACAATAAATGATTATGTGAAAATTTGATCAAACTAGTAAATTAAGAAATATTTTTTCAAAAAAACGTTTTACGATTATCCACTAATGTTTAAACTGTATCATATAGAAATGTTTTGAATTTCTTTCCTTCCATGCTCTATAATAAATTTACTGTGTTATTAGTAAATATTTAATTGCAAAATGGAATTGTAAAAAATTTTAGTATGGTATTTTCCTTAAAAAAATTATTTTTGATAAAAAATTATTTTTCTGATTTACCAATTTTTATTATATTTGCTTAAGTTTGGGATATCGACGAAAATATAAAATCGAAATCTTTTAGTGTACGATTTTTAACATTGCACAATTGATGAAAATTTAGGAATTTTTGAATACCAAGTTTAAGATTGACTATAGAAAAGTTTTTTTAGTAATTGTTTTACCACATCGTTTACTACTAAGTTTTAAATAAATTTAAGAGTGATTTTATACATATATCATGTTTAATACATTACAAAATCCAATTCATTCATTTAAACAAAATATATATATACATATATATTAATGTTGCAGTTAATTTAAAATATAATTAAGTGGGATCCAGATAACTATGTATTGATTAAAAAATATTTTATTTAAAATTTAGAATAATAAAAGTAACTTGTTTCTTTTTAAATACCTGTTAGTCACTGATTCGAAGCAAGACAAATTTGGTGCTAATGTTTATTTGGACCCAGACATTTTATAAAAAATTTTGATAAATTCAAAAAAAATTAGTAAAAAATTGGTGTGAAAAATAATTGGTTTAAAAAATCGAATAAATAAAATTAAATTACTCATTCAAATAACACAATTTAACATATTAATCCTTCAAATTAAACAAGTAAATAAATTGATCCCAGAATCATTTAATTTGCTTGAATCAAAATTGATGAAAATAAGTTTGATATGATAATAAGTTTAAATGTGATTTTACACATATATCATGTTTAATACATTATAAATCCAATTGATGCATTTCATCAAATAAAACAAGAAGTTTTATTGTTGTAGTTAATTTTAAATATAATTAAGTGGGATACAGATAACTATGTATTGATTAAAAAACAATTTATTTAAAATTTAGAATAATAAATTTTAATTTGATATAAAAAAATTGATTATAAAAATGTAATTATCATTATAAGATTTATATAAAAAAACAATAAAAATCTAATTGATAAATTTTATTGATTAAGAGAAATTAGTTTTTAGCAACTTTCAACTATTCAATTAATAAACTTTGAGGAGTCCTTGTATAATACGGTTTACATGAAAAACTGCAAATATTTCATTATGATTATCTGATAGCAGATGAAAATTGAAAAATTTTGATGAGGATAGTTGGTCTCTATCGCGTCAGGTTACGTGTAAAATTGAATAATAGTATTGAGTAATTATTATGATTACATTAATAAAATTTTAAGTAACATGTTTTGCTACAATGCTGTAGTGTGATTATTGTTATTTTAGAGAATTTACTTAATTTGAGATGCGAAGACATTGTATCAATTCACCGAATAGTTTTCGCTATTTATGTAGACGCTTTTACATTGCAAATGAGAAGAAAATATCAGCTATGACCAAGAAATATTATTTCGCTTATTTTTGTTGTAAACTGGGAGATCAAGACAAGCCATGGGTGCCAAATGTGGTGTGTAAGCTGTGTGGAGTGTTGAGTATAATATTCAATAAAAGTATTTTATAAAATTTTGTTTTAATTAATTAGAGTAAAATAGAGATATTTACTCTTTTATTTTACTAAATATAAATTATATATAAATAATTAGATTTAATTTAATTAAAGATATAAATAATTAAGATTTAAATAACAAGGTATTTATATTGAAAAGACAAATAGAATTTTAAGTAAAGTAAATAAGAAAAATTATACGTCAGAAAAGAACTATAAAAGGAAGAAGGTTTTAAGAGAAAGGAGAGTAATAAAAAGTTTATGAGAAGAAGAAAAGCCTTAATTATATAATAAAAGGAATTATAATTAATTTAAAGAAAAGTATAACAATTATAATTGAAAAAGAATTGTCAACAACTGTCGATCAATATTTGCGCACGTTCTTGTCTACGACAGCAATTTAACAGCTGTTCTGTCGATAATATAAAAGGAACAGGAATTTAAATGGAAAACGAACCAGCTGAAATTCAGAAACCTATCGTAAAAGAAAAAGTACGGAACAAAAAGTTGTTGGTATATGTTCTCGATATACCCCCATAATATCTGAAATGCGAAATAGTCTTGCACCATTTAACTACTCTCATGCGTTTATTAAAGTCATTATAAATGATAGTATTCGGATATGTATTTGGAGACGGATAGTCGATGTATATAACAAGCGGCTCTTGTCCCTTAAGGCCTTGTACAAATTTATGGAAAGATGCTGTGTATTGATAGGGTCTTACTGTAAAATTGAATAATTTTGTGATGTTATTATTAATCGGTTCATCATGATTCAAACTTGATGGTATGGGAATCTCTTTTAATGATAGGGTGATGCGTCGTTGCTTGGCGAATTTTCTCTGCTTGGCATATTCTAAATTTTCCAATGGGCAAATATTTTGGCTTTCTCTAGTTACTCGTTGATCTCGATCGAAAACGTCGAATTTCGTAATTTGTTCCTCAAGCACTGCCTCCCTTTGAGCGAAACGATTATAAGTGACAAAATTTTCATTGATTCTGATAGGTAGAGCTTGCACAGAATATTTTTGCTGCATCTTTTGGAGGAATTTTCTGGATTGATCTGATACTGGTTTCGTATTGAAATCTAAAATCATAAACGGTAGATAAATTGTGTCTTTTCCAACACAATTAGAAATAGAAATATAAAAAAAATAAAGAAATATATATGAGATTTAAAATCTCTATGCCCATACCGCATTTATATACGATTTTTATACCTGTGTAGTATTTACGTACATCCCAGGCAGGTATTTCCCCAGGGATGTACAATATAAGTTTAAAGCCACACGTTTCATTTTGTATTTTTTATATGTGTCTATAATTCCATATATTGCAAGAAGTAAAAACAGAACAACGATTATGCCAAGTATTATGCCAACGATTATAAATGGTCAATGATGATGCTCGTGGAAATCATTATATTCAACTGCTTTAGTTATATGTTCCTCAAACGGTGCGTATTTAGTTGTTATTGTATGTTCTGTAGTAGTTGTAACTTGTCTTGTGGTGTTTGCCTCTTCAATTTAAGTCTTTAATTTAAGAATTTCATCTGAATATTCTTTTATCTGTACTTCTTGATGTTGTGAGTCATCATATTTTGTTAATTGTGGTTCCTGAAATTGTGCATTACAATGTATTTTAATTTTCCAAAGTTTAGTAGTTATTATTTTAGTGTGATATCGATTAGAATTATTTGTTAATATGTTCCAGCTCAATTGTATGATAGTTACCAGATCTGTTTCGTAATAAATAAAGAGATTCATAGTTGTAGAATTTTGTTTACTATTTATCGGTAAATTATTTGTTTTATTAATCCCATATGTTATACATATTTTAATACAAAATCTAAATTAATAAGGGTTTTGTCCAATTCTCATGGTAACATTATTGGGAACTATGTAAATTACTATATTATCTTTTCTTGAAATTGTAATAATTGTATGTGGGATAATCACAGCTGGTGTAGTTGTTTGTTGCTTCTTAGAATCATTCGTGACTTTTATAAGGTATGCAGCATTGTATGATATTAATAACATTAAACCTGGTTCTTTTAATGCTTAAAATATCTTGTTACTTGTTTCTCACTTTTATTCCTTGGATTGGAATTCCTCCATATATTAATTAGGATTCTATACCGTAAAATGTATCTAAAATATACTTTTATTCTTATTTGTGAATCATTAGTTCGTTTAAAAGTTGTACTCTATAATCCATTATTTATTTTAAATTCACTTAATGAACATATTTTAAATGAAAACTAACTAATTTGAAGTGGATTTTAAAACTTTACTTGTCCTTCTGAAACCTTTATCTGCATAGGACTACCATAGAAGCTAAATCCTTCCGACTTAACCTATTTTATTAGATATTGTATTGGGAAAGCAATAATTATATGTATCACTATTTTATGTGAAAATTTTATTTTAGAATATTTTTTATGACATATAGCTGTATTACTTCTATTTAATACTTCCTATTTTGATTTGATCTTTGTTTTTTCAAACATATTTGATGATCATGTTTTTGAAGCTCAAATATTACTGTAGTGACCACAATTTATTAATTTAACTATTAATTTAATTTTAACTAAATTAATTATTAATCAACTAATTTAATTTTATCAAAACTTAATAACAAAAAAAATGTACAAAAAAATATGAAATTTAATTTAAAAAAATGGAGTGAATCGACGACATTAGAACGTAAAAAAATGTCGGAAATTAATTTTAAAAAAAGAATTAACTAAATTAATTTTGTTTTAACCATGTAAATAAATCGTATTTCCGGTGGATTATTCGAATCTTTTTAATGGCAATAAACATTTTCAATATTTTTCGATTATTTTCTTTTTATCTCATTCTGGCATTTTCTACTTGAAGTTTTTTTCTACCCCAACCTCTGTTTACATCTACCTATATTGCATCACCTATATTGTTATTACATCACCAGAAAGGAGCTGCTGGCAGTATACTATTTCTGTAACCATTTCAAACATTATTTATATGGAAAAATTATTTATATGCATATCCTATCTCGAAGCATCCTTTCTACCTTGTTAAACTTCCGTCTACACAAAGCGACTTGATCGGTGTTTATTTTAATGAATTCCTTAACCCAAAAAATTGTGGTTGTTTACACACTACTTTTCTGAGTAATTGATCATCATAGTGATTTCCGAGTGCATATTGGAATCCTTCTTGTAAGACAGAAATTGTTGCTTGTTCGCATTGAGTTATAAGATTATCTTCAATCATAGCTATTTCTAACTGACTTGATCTCAAATTATATGATTTTGTGGGTAAGATTTCGGCTTTTTTGCAACGATTTGCGTGTACAACAATAGGATCTACCTTTTTCTTTTTTATCAGAAAAGGTTAGTTGGCGTTAACTTTACTACTTCATATGGTTCTTTATATGGTCTTGCCAATTTTGGTGTTAATCCTTTTATAGGCTCAGGTGCTTAGATTCTGACTTTATCTCCAACTTTGTACGAATGAGGTTGTGCTTTTTTATCATATTGTTCTTTATACTTTTCCTGAGTGTACTTTATTTGTAATCCCACTTTCTTATAAACTGTATTTAACTTTTCAGTCATTAGGGTGACAAAATGTGGTATTTCCATTAATTGTGATTGTGCTGGATTGAAATCAAAATCTATCGGCATGACAATATCTCTTAGATATAAAATGTACGAAGGTTTATAACCCGTCGCTTTCGACAATGTATTGTTATGAACAAATAATCCATATGGAATGAACGTACACCAGTCACATTGCTTTCTATTTGTTAAGCACGACATAATGTTCAAAAATGGTCTATTAAATCGTTCTATTAATCCATTAGTCTCAGGATGATATTCCGAAGTATTCAACTTTAATATATTAAAAACTTTATTAACTTGGTTCATTATTTCGCTCATAAAATTTGAACCTCTATCAGTTAATATCTTTTTCGGTGGACCATATTTCAGAATTATTTTTTCCACAAAAATTGGTGCGATTGTTTCAACTTTTTGATTTGGCATTGCGAATGCTTCTGTAAATTTGGAAAAATGATCCATAAAGACTAAAATATATTTATGACCATTTATTGTTTCCGGAAGTGGTCCTACGACGTCCATTGCACATAATTTGAAAGGTGCTGTTAGCACTGGCATCGGTCGTAATGGTACTTTTGTTTTATTCCCTGTATTTCTTCCAGTTGCGCAAATTGTACAAGATTTGATCCATTTCTCTATATCGTTTCTCATATTTTCCAAATAATACTTTTCTCTGATTCTATTGAAAGTTTTTCGTAGTGAGAGATGCCCTCCTAGTGCACCATCATGATATTTTCTTTTTGTGATTCTATTATAACAATTAATTCTTTTTCGCCATCTATATATTTCAAGGTGCCATTTATAAGTTTATATTGTTTAATTTTATTCTCTGTTAACTTCTCTTTGATTTCTCGTAATTTTTCATCTTGATCTTATAAATGTTTGACATTTACATCTATATTTGTTGACGCTATCTCGATTATTTTATCTATTAATGATCGTTGTTGTTCCTCGAGTATTGCAAATGGCAAACGTGATAATGCATCAGCATTTGCATTTGCTTTACCTTTTCTGTATTTGATTTTTATATCCATATCTTGGAGTCTCATAGCCCATCCGATTAATCTGCTAGATGCATTTTTATTTTTCATTAAACTTTCTAACGGTTTGTGGTCTGTGTTTAACAGGATTTCCGCACCGTATAGATGAAAGTGTGTAACTCCAAAGACTATGGCTAGACATTCCCTTTCTATTGTAGAATATCGAGTTTCTGCTCCTTTTAATACTCCTAGTGCTCCTCCACTTGCATCAGTCATTAAGACGAACGGTTTTGAGAAATCTGGATATCTTAAAAAAGGTTCTGTTATGATATTTCCCTTTAATTCTTCAAAAGCTTTTTGGCATTTATCCGTCCATTTAAATTCTTTTTTAATCTGACTTTTGTAGCATCTTTCGGAATTTTTTTTAGATTTGTAAGTAGAATTGCTATTTTTGAGTAATCCTTTTGAAATCTTCTGTAATATCCAGCTAATACTAAAAAGCTTTGAACATCTTTTATATTTTTTGGTACTGGAAATTCTTGCACTTTTATTACTATTTCTGGACCTGGCATTACTCCATTCCCAGATAATTTGTGTCCCAGAAATTTTATCTCTAATCGTGCTCATTCACATTTAGTAGGCTTGATTTTTATACCGGCTCTTCTTAATTTTGGGAGTACATCTTTTATGTCTTTTATGTGTTGTTTAAAAGTCTTTGATTTAATTATAATGTCATTCATATATTAATATACTAGTTCATGAGGAGTATCTATTAAAGCTAAATTCATAGCTCGTTGAAATGTTGCAGGTGCGTTAGTTAATCCAAATGGCATTTTTACAAATTCGTATAGGCCCTCTCTTGTAGTGAAGGCTGTTTTTTCAATATCCTCTTCTTCTATTTTAATTTGATAAAATCCTTTATTCGCGTTCAATTTTGTAAAGTATTTACATCCCCCCAATTGATAAAACATTTACTGAGGTTTTTGTAATGGATATGTATCTCTTTTTGTGACTGCATTTAGTGCTCTATAGTCAATACACATTCTGATTTCGCCGTCTTTCTTTTTGACCAGAACGATTGGTGATGCACTTTCCCTGACTTTGTTTTCTTCCATTAATTGTTTTACTCGACGTTTGATTTCTTCTTTTATTTTTGTGGAGCTGTATAGGCTCGTTGTGTTTATTTGGCCTATCACTTGTTGTTATAATTGCATGTTCCACAATCTGTACACCTCCAAGATCAAATTCGTGAGCAGCCATTATGTCGTTGTATTAAAGTAGAACGTTTTCCAGTTCTCTTTTCTCCTGTTCACTCATATGCGTATTTTTTTTACATTGTTGTATATATATTTCGTTCAGGTTTTAAGCATTCCATTGCATTAATTTCTATTGTTGCTCTCTGTAAATTTCCAATATTCATTCCTGATTTTAGTATTTTTGGCTTATTCGAAAAATTGACTATTCTTATAGGGATTTTTCATCCCTTATTCTTACTAGACTTGGTGCAATTTATATTTCACTGTCTCTCGCTTCTCGTGTTCACTCCCATACTTCCAGCTTCTTTTTCTATTTATGTTGTGATACATTATCCAATTTTCATCTCCAGTTATTACTCGATCCAAAAAGATTCATTTTGTTGACGTGCACGGAGAGAAACAGTAGTCGAAACACTTTTCAGTTTGTTCAATTCCGTCAAAATGTGCGGAACCCATATATCAAGTTTCAAAGTATAGCCAAGTTTTTTTAAATGGTGAAATGATGTCGATCTGTCGACATTTAACTTCTTAGCAATCTCTTCAGTTGAAATCTTTGGATTAATACTCACCAAATCACGGATAAAGTCATTATTAATGCCAGAAGGTCGCCCAGAGGGAAGTTGATCATTTAAATTGAAGTCTCCATTTCGAAATCGACCAAAGCACTTTTTAACTGTCTTTAGAGCAGCAGCACGATCCGAATAAACGTTTTTAATATTTTTTGTAGCAGTTCCAACACTGACTCCTTTCGTATAACATAACATGACGCAAATGCAACTTATCATTGTTCATTTTGAATACTAACCTTACACACAAATTAGATTAAATTAGCTTTATTTTTAAGGTTATGTTGACTCACTACACCTGAAGATCACTGTTAGTAAATCATGTGATCATATAATAAAGGCAGCACTGTCCAAAGTGCATGCTTCTGCTATCTATGAATATCATGCACGGCTTTTGCACACACCTAATATATAATCTTTTCCTTGTATTTTTGTTATTATTTCAGCCCTTTCGAGCATGAATATTTCATTATTTGCTGGTATTAAGATATCCGTAGTAATTTTTATTTGTCCTTGTTTAGGTACTCTTATCTTTCTATTTTGATTTATCAATTGATTCTTTTGAAGGTCGATTGTGAATCCTTCTAACTTATTTAGGAAATCCATTCATAATAAACATTCATGTGGAAACTCTTCGACTATATAAAACGTATTTTGTATTGTCTGATCTACTATTTTTATAGGAATTTCTATTTTCCATTTTGTTTCAAGACTATGGTTTGTCAATGAAGTGAGTGTTGGTCTTATTTCTTCAATTTTATCCTTTTGATCACGAGATAGATATTTCTTTCTTATGATTGATGCTCATGGTCCGGTGTCTATTAACGCTACTAATTTTCTTTTATTTAATTGTATCAGTGCAGTTGGTCTTTCTTGTATTATATTTTCACTAATTGCTACTATTTCTTCTCTATTAAAGGAAAATGGTCTAATTTGACTGTTTTGTACTTCACTTAATGTATTTTTTGGTATCTTATAAGCTCCGTCTTTTTCCTCCGGATATTGAAGTATTGAACTATGATCATATTCTGAATTTATTTTTTGTGTATGTTCATTCATTTCTTGTGTATATGGATCTTTGTCCATTAAGATTTTTGTGGTTTGGTGTTTGTGTTTTATTAAAGTTTTATATCATCATTATTGTTATTAAATATTTAGCAAAGAAAGGACAAAAACATGTGAGTAGTTTCTATGTTCTTCCGAACACATCATGTAATTGTTTGAACGATAATAGAGCCGAGCATAACAATTTTATTACCATTATTATATAAAAAATACCTAGAAAGCCTGAAAATATATTCCCTAATACTTGAAAATTTCCGCATATATTTCGCAATGTTTTCATTGCAGCCTTTTTATAATGATCTGGGAAGAGTAATAATTCGAAGTCTGGTTCATTAGACAGTTTTCCACTAGTAACTTTTTCAACTATTATAGACAAAACTCTCTCTTTCTCTGTACTGGGAATAACATTTCTCTCCTGGCGGCTTCTAAATCTTTATATAAATAAATACCCCTTTGCTCTAAATTATCAAATGTTTTGAAAGTCATTTTCTTTTCCAGCGCTGTCATTCCTAGCTTTTCTGGCGTAGCAGTGGGTTTACGGTCAATACTGTTATCCAATTATCAGGACCAATTGGATAATCCGGGTCCATGGTGTTTGTACATTTTAAAATTATTTTTGGTTGATATTTTCTGTCAGTGAGTATCCTTGGTACTGGTAATAGGAATAGTTGTATCCCTTTGTATATCACTGGGAGTTCATTCATACATTTCTCTATGATAGCCATTGAGACTTGTACTAATTTGCAGCTGAAAACTTGTGGAGTTACACCTACTACTCGGGTAAAGGTTCCTTTTTCGTTAAACAACATTGGCGCAATTAATTCTGGATTTATAGTTGCTGATGCTACTTTTAATTGTAAAACTTGATAATCAATCTTACAGTCATTTGTAATGGTTTCATGATATAATTTTTGTGTTTTAATTAGCGAGTAGTGATACAGATAATCTACTTTATTATGCATATAAGTTAAGGCTTTTACATCAAATTTATTTACCGAATCCTTTGCACTTCGGATTAATCTTTCTGATAAATATATACCTTTATGATTTGTCTCGATAACTTCATTTTGACATTTTATAACTTTTTCCTGTTCTATGAATTTCATCATATATTCTTCTTTTGCCGATATATAAATTGTTGGTGTATTCTTTTTTCTAATAATTGTTTGTTGTCTTTTTTCATCTATTACATTTCGAATTTCATCAAAAATATTTCCTGTAATTGTTTGGAAATTTACCGTTTTTAATAATGCTAAAGAACATTCTTTTGGATCCACTCGACATATTATTATTGATTCTCCTGTTTCACAACTTGTTTCATCTGCAGCACAAAATGGGTGGGTCATCATTTTTCTAGTAGTACTGTCAAAGGTTACTTGAATCTTTCTCAGTTCAGTGACGAATTGTCGTCTAACTACCAATTTATCATGAGTTTGACCCCATATCGTTTATTTTCCACCTTCACACTATCCAGCAGCCGTTACCCATCCTACTATCTTCATATTTGTTTTTATTTTTGTTCCAACTTTTGCATCAACTACTATGTCCTTTTCTAATTGAAATTTCCATGTTAGAAATGCTTCTTCCCATTGTTTTGCCGAAATGTTTACTGGACCAGGTGTATACTCAGGTTTTACAAATTGTGTATCATATTTTCTGCAATGAAATACATGTTCTATATATTTTATTATGCACTTTCTGGCTTCTGTATAAATATAATCCGATTTTTGATATATATTCATTACCTTTTCTGTCCCCATTTCTATTGCTATTGGGCTTGCCTCAGGACATTGCTCTACTTCAATTAGTGAATATTTTGCAATGAACTTTGGTCTTGAACAGTCATATGCGACTATACCATTTGTCCTTTAATGGCTTCAAAAATTATTATTACCATCATTATTATTACGGGCCATGTAAAACCTTTCCAGTTTTTACTTTTTCTTTTTAATTTCTTTTTAAACTCTTTTATTACGTCTGAATCACTTTCCTCTGTATCATCCTCATTTTCATCAACGGCTCTTTTCCATCCTCCTCTAGATTGAATCCATGGGTTTATCCAATTTTCTATAATCTTAACTGCCAATTTTACATAAGTTTCTTGCCATGTTGGGTAGACGATTATTTTTTGTGAGTAATGATACACATATATACTAATGCTGTAATAATTTTATTTTGATTTGGTACTCCTTCTAATAAATTTTTATCACTTCATTTTCATTTATTCCTTTTTCATTTTCTTTAAATACACGATAAACATCATTTTTAATTATTAGCCTGTTTTTATTATTATTTTTGCATCTTCATGGATATGTAGTGAAAATTTATAGTCCCCTTTTATTACATTTTGTAATATACAATATATAATGTTTTCGATTTCTGCATCTCCGGGCTGAGACATATCTTTACCTTTTGCTATCTGTATTAAACGCTTAGTCAAATTTGCACTTTTATTATAATTAAATGTTTCACCCATGTTTAAGTTTTCTATTTTCCTTGGCCTTCCTTTTGGCCTTTTTGTAGAGGTGCAGCTTCCGCTTTTTGCGTGATTAAATCTCTAAAATTATCCGTTATATCTTCTTCATTTATATCTGAGACCATTAGGGCTGGATCTATGGGCGCTGTTGGAGTTCTATCATCAAATTCTTCATCTATTCTTACATCATCGATATACAAATTAAATTGTGGAATATTTTCCCTTTTATCTGTACTTTATTAATTACTGCAATGGCTTTTATTATGTTTACTTTGTCAAATGCTAATCCTGAGTAGATGACATGTTCAGAGGGCTTCATTCTTGTTTTATTATAGAATAACTGAATTTCATCAGATTCTTCTAATCTGTTTGGTAATAACAATTTCGTTTTATAATCTTTTTTTTATCTTAGTACACGGATGCAATTTATGTCTTTTTAGAATTTCTGTATCCTCTGGATTTCCTTCATTTGCTATTATTGATAACTCTAAACTCTTATGTTGATCCTTATTTATTACCATATATCGCCCATATTTTTCAATTAATTTCATTAAATCATTTCGATATGTAGACATCCTTGTCATTTCTTTTCCTAAAAGAGGCATTTATATTTCAATTTCTTTCCATGTACTATCTTCATTAACTTTTATCAAAATATCTTTATTTTCTCCTCATCCAACGGAGATACCTTAATGAGTTTCTCTAATTCTATTTGATAGTTTAAAATTCGGTTTTCTTTCGCAAACATTCCGACTAAGGGTTGTTCATCTTCCATTGTCGTATTGACGGATTTATTTATATTTTCATAATATTCTTTTAACGTTTGATTTTGAATTTTTTGTTCTCTAATTTGCTCTTGTAATTCCTGTACTTCATTGTATTCTAACATTCCAACTGGAATGTAATTTGAGGCCTTTTTATTTTCTCCGTTATCTATATCATCGACCTCTACTCCATGTGTTGGTCGTTTTGTATTTTGAGGAAAATATTTTCTATTTCATGGGCAGGACCTTGCGAGGTGATCCCATCCTTGACTTGTAAAACATTTCATTTCTCCTTCTTGAATTACTTGTCCTCTTATTACTTTATTATCACTATTTTTGTTAAATCCAGTATTATTATTCCGATAATTATTATTGTTATTTCCTCGATAATTGACTCTTAAACCTCGATAATTATTGTTACCTCTATTATTATTACTTCTATAATTATTACATTCATTATTACTATTTCTATAATTATTACCATCATTATTATTTATATTGCCTCTATTATTATTATTATAATTATTGTAATACTTCACTTTTGTTAAATGAACCGTAATTGTCATTCACACTCATGTATTCTTTTCTCTTCATTTCTTTCGTATGTACTTATTTCCTTTTATTATTTATGTTTTTTTGTGTATCACAACGTTTGCTGTGGTCCTCCGCGTGGGTTGACTTACTAATTACAGCGGATTTATATGTATATTGTTTTTATGTGAAGTAGATTTGAAGTGAAGAATTTATCTTTGTATTTTTTTATCATTTTTTGTATTTTTTTGCCAATACCAAGAAAATTAATTAAAGAATGAAAAAAAATAAAGGAAAGAAAAAGAGAAAAGTCAAGACATTACGTTATTAAAGATAATTATATAAAGAAAAGAAAAAGAAAAAAAAGCTAGAAACTATATTATTTATGATAATTATATAATTGCAATTTGAATACAAATTCAAATTGGAATTGATTATCATAAATTAATAAGAATTTTAAAAAATTACTTACCGACAAATTTATAATAATGTATTGCAATTTCCCCAACAAGATTGTGATACTCTACTTCCTCGTGGTTGATGTCTGTATGTGATTTTCTTTCTTTTGCTTTTGTACAAAGTCTTGGTTTGTTTAGATTTTTTTGTACATAGGGTTTCCTGTGTATGAGGAGTGTGATTTATTACTATACATTTTACTTGTAAAACGTTTACTTTCGAANACGATTTGTTTTTCGAGAATCCTCAAGATCTCATTGACTTACTCAGTGAGTTAGAGGCCAACAATTTGAGTCTCATTGAAAACGTTCAAGAACAAGATGAAATGTATCGATCAAATGAAGCAGAGAATCGAAAATATCAAACGCGGTATGAATCAACAAAGGTCACAGATTAACAAACATATTGTTGTCGAAAAAGAAAAGATCTTTAATTTAGAGGATTCGATAAATTGTATCAATGAAAAGGAAAAGTTTTCAGATACGTTTAATGATGTAGAATGATTAAATTCGGTGTTCCTGATAAACTCTCTGATTCAAAATATCTGAACAGAATCTTTACCCAAAATTAAATTTGATTAATTCTATGGTTATGAAAAACGGTCAGTCAGGGAAATCGTGTACGGATCATGTGATTACCGTTTCGGTTCAATTTTTTTACGTCATCAATAAGCACAACAAGTGAATAGTACCCCAACCAATCTATGGAAACCGATAGTTTTCTGATAACAGTCCTGTTTCATGATGAAAACAAAATTATCAAGTCAAAGCCTTTGGTCTAAAGTTTTGTCTTGTTCCATTCCAGTTCAGATCGTGGTGTTATAGATATTTTATGTCGTGAAATGTGATTTATATATATAATTGAGGCAATATAATAATAAAGGTAAAACAATATTGCTGAAAATACAATCAATAATAAGATTGATAATAAAATAATATTACTTACTTACCGTTGACGTATATCTTGATAGTAGATGTTAGTTTTTTATGTTAGGAAATTTCATGATAATAAAATTTTCGTGATACAAGGTTATTCTTTTATTTGATTTATTTTAGAATTATCGTTAACTAGTTATTAATATTTTTACTTTCTATAATTTATTTGTAGTAAAAATAGACTCATTTTGTTGACTACTTGAGTCTATTTTTTACAAAGATATCTATTTACGAATACAACTAACTCTATTGTGAAATCTATTCGCTCAAAACATCTCATCTAATTATCAGACTATATTTGTATTTATACCGTGACTGATTTCTTGCTACCATGAAGGTTATATTAATTAAAGTTATTTAATTGCAATATAAGTTTGTGGATTTTGTTGTTAACTCATTTTTTATAATCATTTGGATCGAAATAATTCGGACAAAATTCATCAAACGTTGAATAGATATACTAAGTTTGGTTAATTTAGTCAACCATCCATAATAATTATATTTTCTTTTGTATTGTTCTAGTTGGAGACTGAATTCAGTATTTCCACAATTATTACTTTCTGATATTATTTTGGCCTCTATAATTTCTTCTATAATTACTTACTATGCCACTGTTAAAATTACTGTGCTCCACTCTCTCGAAATTTCTTATACTAAATCATTAATTTCTTGAACTAAATCATTATAATCTGTGTAATCAATTAATGCCAATGCATTTCTTATATACTCCTGTATACCTTCTAAAAATTGATCCTGCTCCAGCCCTGTCTCCGAAGGTTTTATCTGCTAATTTACTTAATGCAAAGCTATATTCTGTTATCGTTTCCCTTAGTTTTTGTTTGTGATTTCTAAATGCTCGTGTATATATTTTATTTAATTCTGAGTCTATTACTACTATTTCTCTTAATTGTTTTATTACTTTATCAATTTCTGTTAAATCTTTGTTTATTGTTTCAAATGCTTGTAAGGTGTAACCTTGTAAATATAATGAAAGCCTTTTTATCAGGAACCGCCTCGTTCGATGATTTTTTAAAAATAATATAACAGGAAAGCGCTCAACCAAAGATTAAAGATAGGATTGAATCAATATTATGTCAGAGGCACATAATTGGGCACAGATTAAAAGACATGCAAAAACTCATCAGACCGCGTATGAAACTGTTTCAGTGTTCATACGAATATTGCTAGTTAAAACTTCCAAATAGAAAAAATCAGTCTTAAATGATTAATGATAAATGAATTTTTACAAAATTTTATTGATTAAATAAAACCGGAGTACAATCAATTTGTACATTTTTTTTACTTTTTTTGTTTAATTTATATATATATGGTTATGCAAGAGCGGGTGCAGTTATTTTGTTGCTGCGGCGGGCCGGCGACGGGGGTGGGTTGCTGGACGAGGGGAACTCAACTCACCGACTTCAGATACGCCGTACACGCACGAGTCATCGTTACTCTGTTCCTCGTTGTGATCGAGTTTGATCCTCATGACGTCGTCCTCGAGATAGTCGTTCCACCAGTACGCTTCATCATTGTAATCGTGTTCCGATTCGTACGCCTCGAGTTCGTTATCCGATTGATATTCTTCCGATTTAATCACCGATAAAATCACGTCTTTTACCGTCTTATTTCCCGTCGAATAGTAATAATCATAAATGAATTCCGTTTCTCCTAATTCCGGGTTATTTACATAGACATACAACTGTTTGTCTTCAGAATTAAGGGATGAAATAACTGTGATGAAGCTCATATTTCAAGTTTCAAAATTGAAAACAATCACGAATATTGATCAATATTTATTTTAAAAAAATTCCCGCCAAACAATTTACATTTAATTTGCTTAAACAAAATCACAATTCGTTAATCGAAAGAATTTTCACAAAATCTCTCTTTGTTAATCGATATTGTCACAAAAATAAAAACTTATAAAAAATTAAGTTTCTTTCAAATTCATTCACAAAAGATGTTGCTCAAAAAATTCGTCATTTTTTTATTTAATTTAGCAAAAGCCTCATTTATTATTTAATATTTTTTTAAATAACACTTTTAATTTTGGTGCAAAATAACAAATATAAAAAATCATAGATAAACAATAAAATACAAAATATTTACAATTAAAAGTCAAATTGTTTCATTTACAAAACAAAACGACTTTGGACATCTCCAGATTATGGTAATTTTTACATAGCTCGATCATGCATAGAAGTCCGATTTGAATTTTACAAATTTTCAACTTATAAACAAAATTAATACATTTTCAACTTCAGAGCGATAAAATTTTCAATTTTAAAATGTAAATATCGGGAGAGATTTTCGAATCTTCTTCAATTAGAACGTCGAAAAGTTTTTTAATAATCAGATAATTTCGCCATCAATAATCGTCGCAAACGGATTTCTTTGATTTTATCGATAAATTGATCATCGTAATTTTTTCGGATCTGATGAATTCAGCAAGAACGAATCATTGATATTTGATAGCGAAACAATATATATATAAATATATATAATTAATCACATATATAATTAATCAAACTATTGTGAAAGTTAAGTGTCCTCATCATGACCACAAGCAGTGGTTGTGTACGGTGAAAGACTAAAGAGAAGTAAATCCTACAGAAAACATAAAAAACAGCTAAATATATATTTATAAATCAAGAAAATAAACAAAGATCACAAAACATTTATTATTCAAAATTAGCACTTCACAATTAGATGGTTTTTAAGGTACAAATACCATCGGATTTCTGAGTCACAAATCCTTATTTGAGCTCACGATCTTATTTCGTTTTCCCCTTTGGCGAGCTCGTAGTCATGCGAACATCCTTCTTCCATTCTTGTTTCTTAAAGAAAAACAATTTCATTAAGCTGTCTTGTATCTTCTCAATCTCGGATCGTTGTGAGCAGTCGAATATCTTTCTAACAAGCCCTCATATATCTTCTCTTTCACCAAATCCAAACGTGGAAATACCGATTTTATTTCATTCATTTTCAGACGAGATTGTTCTTCGTTTTCCGATACTCTTTGTCGAAATTCCTTCATTTTATCTTCAACACTCTAAATTAAAAGTTTTATTAAACATCTTGATCAAATTATACTACT
>MQRK01173262.1:13665-25491 GCA_001938485.1 Girardia tigrina
TATATATATATATATATTATATTATAATTATATTATATAATATTTGCACACATAATTTATTTAATTGTTATTTGTAAATTATTTTCATGCTTTTTAATTGAATTCTTTCATGGGCGTCCACAGAAAAAAATGCAGGGGGTCAAAAATAAAAACAGTAAATTAACAAATATTTTATTAGAATGATTTTTAATGATATAGAACAAACATAGAAATATAAAAATAGAATTATACAAAATCAATTTATGAGTAATAAATTTTACATAAAGAATATACAATATCTTTAATATGTATTATAATTTATTACAATCTATCATTCAGCAAGCAAAAATTGCATTCGTCTTATATCACTGCCAAATTTCTTTATTATATTTTTAATAAACTTTGTTTTATTTGTTTCGTCCAGAATTTTCTTTCGGTGCAAGCTCATCATACATAAACCGGAAAATTGTGATTCTGATATTGTAGCACTTAGCCATGTTATAAGACGTATCTATGTGTTAAAACTTCGTTCAATTGTACAAGTCGTAACTGGTAAACTCAAAGCGATGTTTGTAATTGTTTTGACTGATGGAAAAGTCACAATGTTCAAGATCGTCTATTAAAGTTGATGGAAAATTTCTTGATGGAGAAAAAATTGTCCACTTTTCGTACCATGTTGTAGCTTCGATTGGTAAATTTTTTGTATTGTATTGTGTACCAAGTTTTTTTTGCATTTTCTAAAAATGTCGTTTTATCTAATTTGATAATACATTTTGGATGAAATTGAAAAATTGAAATTATGGTTTGGTTATTTGTAGAAAATCTTGACGTTAAAGAAGATACTAAAGAATCCAAATATGGTATAAATATTGATTGTCAAAAGTATATTTCAGGAGTGTTTCGTGTACAATTATTTTTATATTTTTGCTTGGAACAATACCTGGGTATTTCAATATTGATGAATAATTTTGCAGCCAAATCGAATGATTCTTTAAAAATTTCTTGAAATTTTTTGTTAGAGTTTTCTTGATATAATAAAAATATAATAATAAAATCCTGTACGTGTTGATGAGCAGCTCGTAAATCTAATTGTACAGACTGAAGAGTCTGGGTTACTTGTTCCAAAATGGCTGAATATTTGGCTATTATTTTAAACAAACGATAAACATTCCATTACTAATCGCCTTTAATAAACGATGACCTTCTTTGCTTGTTGAATCGATCTAATTCGTTGACATTTCCTCTAGTTTATTAAAAATAAGCCTAAAATGTTTTGAGAAAATAGAAATACTTTGATATTTTGATGTCCATCTTGTTTCTGAAAGAAGAGTAATTGTGGGAACAGTAGATCTACGTTTTGGACTCTCTCTAAAAATGTTATTATCGATTTTACTATTCCAATTGTTTGACGGACTTCTGCGACAATGTTCAAATCATTAACTACTAGATTTAATCTGTGAGAAGCACAATGTATATAAGTAGTATTTGGATATCTATTTTTTATTTGCATCTGAACACCAGCTTCCTTTCCTGCCATAGTTGCATAACCATCGTATCCTTGTCCAATCAATTTACTCATATCCAAACCATATTCCACACCATTTTCCACACCATCAATCTCACAAAGTCCCAGAAAAGAAGTGGGTTACAAAAAATTAAAATTTAAAAATTTTAAAAGTAATTTAAACTAAAATTAACTAAATTTAAATAAAATCCAATTAAAATCTACCGAAAATTTAACTAAAAATTTTAGTTTAATTTTTAGCTAAAATTTTTTTATTAAAATTAAACAGCTTTTAGTTAGATTTTAGACTAAAATAACTTTTTTTCTGAGACTGTGGAAGATCGATATAGTACAACTGCCCTCTTTGCCCTCCCCTTGGGGACGCCCATGAATTCTTTTATCTACTATTAAAAAAAATTAAAGTCTAAATTGTATTATGTCAATCAAATTTATTGAAAACTTTTTATTTGAATGTTTGTCTATTATATTTATTTGTATAATTATTATACCAGCCTGTTGTTTATTTTCTATTTTCGGCACAGCGTATTCATGTGAAGCATTATACTCTACATTTAAATTTTTAAAATTAAAATAACTTTCCCAATTAACAAATGACCATCTAACTCACTGGTCAAACTAATTTAACTAATTTCATGCTAAACTTTAAAAGATTTGACAAAAAAATAGTCTACCAATATCATACATGTAATAAATAAAGTGATTATATTTATCCTTTTGTTTGTTATGAAATTTAAATCTTGGATTGTTTCCTTTTAATACTGTATCAGTTTAAGTTCATGCAAAAAATCTAATAATATAATATCAATTACATAACAATTGTTTTTGTATTAATTATCTCTAAGTATTTAAGTGCGGCTCTTGAAAATATATAAAAACCTCGATGCGGCTCCTATTGACCCCATACGCGTACACCACTGGTATATATATATATATTACATAATTCAGTATAAATAAAAAATCAATACATAGAGTTTTTATATTTTATTAACTAATTACCGCAATATTATTACGGTTATCAAAATCAATTAATTTAAACTTGCGAAGAAGATTTTCTACAGATTACCTGAAGACTTATTGGACTTCAATATTTTTATCTTACCAATTCAGAGAAGATTCATTATTCTGTTAAAAAAAGAACTGAAATAAGAATAACATCCCATTCCACAAATTATCGTCAATAATTGATATAAATTAATTAACCTATTTATATTAATTTGTCCTCTTATTATTCTCACCTTTTTTTACTGTGACGATTTTTACTCCTTCTGTTGTGGTTTAAATAAACTTATATTAACCTAATAATTACATTATTATTTTTATATTTAATAAGTGAAAGGAAGCTAGACAATCATTATTGGTAATTTTCTAGTTTTCTTTACAAATATAATATAATATAGATGAAGTTGAAGGCGGATTAAGAAAATTAATTTTGTAAAATTTAAGAAAGGGTACTAAATCGAAGAACCCTTTTTCTATTATTTAAATGAATATTTTCTTTTTTTCTGTTTACATTTATCTTTTTGTTTATTAATAACACTTAGTAAAATGTGTATTGAAGTTTAGCAAGATATTTTCTCCTCCCAAAAAACCATTAAAAGTCCCTAATCAAACAAATAATTTGTCGCAAGGTCTCAAAGTTTCAAATCCAATCTCTTTCTTGAAACGGTAAATCGTAAATTCCGGTAATCCCCACTGAATTCCAGCAACTTTCGTCAGTATTTTGAGACATAAACTGTTTATAATATCAGTGGAATTAATTAACAAATTGTTAAAATTGTTTCTGGCAATTTTGTCAACATTGAGAAGAGCAGAGATCAATTTCCAAGCATCAGAAGCAACTCTAAACTGTTGCTCCCACAGATTCACTAAGAGGACATAAGAAAAAAAAATCAGGCAAACGTTATCTTGCCAAACGACTCTCAGACTCGTTTAACTCTAAGAAAATAATGGATGATATATCCGCGCTATTATCAGCGGTAGCTGCAATGTATCAATTGAGAAAAAGAACTCAGTCTTATCTTCTTCTTCTTCTCCCTCGCAAGACAGAACACTGTTTGTCAAATAGAAAACTAAACTGCCAACACACCGCCCATTTTGCTCAACAGGGCCTCGACATCTCATCTAGAATTACTTGAAGAACGCCACAATGTATTCCAATGGGTTGTTTGTTTAACGAAACCACATTAAACAATATCATCAAATCAAGCTCCAAAAATTCGATCCCTACAATTCACGAACCCTCTCCATCTCGGCTATTATACTAGACAAACATTGTGTCAACAATATAATCTTATTAATCAATTTTGTTCAACAATTTCTTTATTTTACTGATTTCTCCAAACATTTTTTCCCCCAACATCATTAGAAGAAATTACAAATTCCCCTCGTTTTTCTCCACCAAAAAGAATATTAAATTGTAATTTTTTTTCGTTCATAATAAACGCGTTTTTTTTGTATTTCAATTAATTTTCGCTTTTAGGGAGGAAAATTCCCGTTTGGTTTTCTTCTTCTTTTCCTTTCGAGAGAGGAGGAGTCGTGTATCCGTTGGACAGGCAGGAATCTTGGGGTTTTCGGGGAAAAATATTTATATTATTAATATTAATATAATTTTAATATATTTTCAAACATCAATTTAATTTGAACTTTGTTTTTTGCTCTGCTTTTGTTTTTTTTTGCCGGTAAATATTTCTTTTCGATAAATTTGTATAAACAATGTATTAAAATTAAAAAAAATATTTTACATTGTTTTTACGGAACATTTTATGCTTTATTACTATGAGGAGTTAGTTAATTTTTATTTCGCTGGTCAAAATTTAAATAGTTTAAAAAATTATTTGGAACTGAAATCAAATTCAAAATTTTTAAATTAAATTGAATGATACTTAAATATTTTAAATTTGAATTAGAAAATATTCTTTATAAATTAATTTGAATTAAAATATTATTGATCAAAACAGATTTGATTAAGTAGTTTTAAAATTAAAAATTTTAGTCAAAATTTGAATTTTATTTAAAAAAGTTTATTAATATTTATACAAATTTATTTTTCAAATTTTAAATTAAATTAAGGATATGATTAAAAAATTAAATATTTAAAACATAAAAAATTGAATATTAAATATAAGGTATTTTCAAAAATTTGAAAAATTGTGTAAAAATGACTTCTAAAGTTGATGTTACTAACACCTCTCATATGGCGACTAACGCTGCAATGGATATCTTCAAAAGAATAATTTTTAGAAAATCAAGTTTAATTTCTAAAAAAGAACCCGTCCATGAAAATGGAAAGGATGTTTAGATATCTCAAGTCATAAAAGGGTACCATAATCTACTTTAATCATTTTACATCATAACAAAAGTAAATATATTTATATTATAATCAAAATTTTTACAGTAAAATCAGTGATGCGCATCGTTTCATAAAGTCTAAACATTGCACAATTGTCTTATGTGTCGGTCGAGGGATGTGAGCTGGTCGAAAATCCTGTCGCACTTCGTGCACTTATATGGCCGTTCCTTGTTGTGAATATTTCGGACATGACGTTGCATATTAGAAGAGATACTGAAACATTTATCACAAAAGGCGCACTTGTATGGTTGTTCTCCAGTATGGGTTCTTAGGTGTCGATTAAGATTGGCAGCACGCGGAAACGTTTTCAAACAAAGATGACAATGGTATCTTATGGCAGATGACGAACTAAAACTGCTTGAACAGCGACTACTTTGTGTTTGACTTTTACTTGATGTCAGTTCAATAACGCTTTGAACAGACTTTTTATCATCGGCATTTAACTGTTTACAAGACTCAGAACTCGAAAGGGTTATGTTGGGTTTCTGGTTATCAGTGTTAAGAGATCGAGGTCTTGGTATTATAGTTGGAAATTGTAAAAAGTATCTGTTGACAGGATTCATGAAATCAGTGGAAGAATCCACTGGGAAAATTGAAGACAATTGATGTAAAGGATGGAAGTCTTTTAATGAATTTAGATTGGCAGAATGAATATGATTGAACTGACGGAATTTATTAAGGAGACTCCATTTGACAAAATGATCTAATCTGGATTCGGGAAACATCGCATCGGATTGGGTTTCTGCTTTACATTTACGAACTGTTAAATCAAGGGGTACAATTTCTCTTATTAGATCTTCTGTGTTGAAAGATTTAACCGACGACTGATGATTTGTGGTATTATGTGAACCCCAAATGGGCTCAGTAATACTTGTCAAAGGGTTCGACTGGGCTTCAAATGGTTGGGATTTCAAATACCCATTAGGATCTAAGCTTAGGCAGTGTAATTTATGAGTGTCATAAGTTTTACCATTAGTGAATTCCATACCACATTCATTGCATTTGGCTTTTCTTTGACAATCTCGACTCATTCTTTTGTGTCGACAGAGATTACTGTATTGAGTATACGATTTTTGGCAATTCTAAAGAGCAGCATATACCAAAATGATTCAAATTTAATGACAAGTATACTTACCAAGCAAGAATAAGGTTTATTTGATGAATGAATGTGCATATGCTGTTTGAGACCAGAACTTATTTTGAAAGTCTTTCCACAAACATCACATGAATAATGAGAGTTTGGATTTTGATGTTGTTTTCGATGTCTCAAAAGGCTTACTTGACTTCGACAAGGTTTATTGCAAACATCGCAATAGAGATTAACACTCGAACCGTTCGAGATGGGACTTGACAATTTCGGGAGTGCAAATGTCAATGACTGAATGATAATGGATTAATTAGAAAAAATAATATTTAATTATAATGAATAACAGGCTTTCGAAGACTATCTTCCAGTAGAAGGAACGTGTTCTAGTTTACGAAGTTATTCCGTCAGTAGCAGATGAGAATCAAGGCATACTTGACAAAAAACTTGTGTATATAAAGAATAATGTCGGAGATGTAACATTTTATCAAATAATATGTTTGATTACATTTCATTATCAACACATCAATGACCGTCAGTAATGTATAGACATTCTCTATTTCAAGATGAAAGACTTTAAGAGAGGGACTGTATGAATGAAACATTCAAAGTGATATCAGTTTCATAAAGGCTGGACAAAGATGATTTAGAATGAATGGTATTGAAATATTAAATTGTATCCAAGTTGTGATGGGACAGTGACATGAATCCATTATTTGACGATGAAGAATGTAGCTAGACGAAGTATAATCTTACAATTCTATACCATTGTTATTAGACTATACACAAAACACGTCCGTTAAATCGTATCCGTCAAAAACACATGCGGCAATTTAACCGAAATTTCACTCACTTGTCGACAAGCAGAATTCGATTTTCTATGTCTAAATGTAAAAGACAAGTTACAAAAACCTTCTTTTTAGTTTTTTTAATCATAACCACGTACTCAGATCCTTCAGACATGTTCGTCTTTTCTCCAGTTTGACCAGATCCCGTCACTTGACGTCTTTGTATAACACTGAAACGATATTGGTTTCAATTATATATTAAACATTTATTTTTCTTTTAACCTATTATGTTTAAAGATAGTTTGTCTGGTTTTGCTAATTAAGTCATTAGGATTTTTACAAAGAGCGTTTTGATGTCGTTTTAATGGACCCCTGGACGTGAAGGTCGCACCACAATCCGGACATTGAAACTGAGATGAATGCTGGTCGGATTTATTGTAGATATTTGTCACTGAGGCAATAAATGCCGGAAGAGAGCCGATTTTGTCTTGAGAGTTCAACGCCAAATGGTCAAGTTTTAGCGAACACCAATCGTTCGTCATATTATCTAAATGGTAATTATTTGTTTGGTAAACGACGAAAAAATTAAAAATAAAACCTTCAGCAGGCTTCCATTCATTATTGAAGAACGGAAGAGAATGTTGGGTCTTATCTGACCCCATCAAAGGGTTATTGAAGACACATTCCGAGTTGATATTTTGATAATTCATTATCTAAAAAAATATAAAATATAATAAAATTCACAAGTAAATTAACAAAAAAAACGATTTCTTAATCAAAAGAGAAAACAGAAATGCGGTTTTGTTTTGTATTTCGACTATCATTGAAACAGTAAATAAAATACGAAGGAAAACGAAATTCTCAGAATTGTTTTTTTTTCCATGTCAATTTAATGAAAACGTTTAGGAAACCTGATCCAAAGTCGGCTCGGGAAACTGAAAGTCCTCTATGTGGAAAATATCTGTCAAATAAATTTCGAATTCTGTAAAAAGAGAATGGAAGCAAATACGAGAGATACACGGAGTCGTAGGAGTTTGTCCTGATTATCGAGGGAGTAGAATTACCGTGTTGAGTCGTACAACTAGTTAAATGAGTAATTTATTTTTATTTTGATTTACCATGATCTGATTTGATCAATTATTTCCAACCCCCAACCTCCTCGGGATTTTAATACTTCTCAAAATCTTTTGATAAAAAAACCCGTGAAAATTCTGCCCCCAAGAACCATGGAGGATGTGTCCCATCACGAGAAGAAGAGTGTGATAAACTTCCGAAAATTAAACCCGAAAAAATGATTTTTTTTATTCCTAACGAAAATTAAAATGATTCTTTTTTCCATTAACCGGGGGTCATTTATTTATCTATGGGGATTTTACGGTAGAAAATCACGTTCGATTATTGACAAAACCATAAAAAATAATTATAATATTTATAAAACTAACCTGTAAGACAAGGTGAATCAACCTGAAAAAAAGAAAGAGTTATTAAGAAAATTATTTATTATTTTCTTTTTCGTATAATAAAAAAAATAAATAAATCATTGAATCATACTTGTTAAAGGTTTTCGAGTGAGGAATAAAAATGACTGAATTTTTATTATTTTTATTATTATTATTATTATTGTTATTTTAAATACCAAATATCTCTCCCTTTTAAGAATCGGATTTATATATTTTATATTCTCAATAAAAGATTGTTGAAAGAGAATCGCCAATAAAAAACTGATAAATGTTTTGTTTGTTTTAATCTGATTGGTCGAGCGGATTTTGGGGAATATTTCCTGGATTTTATTATTATTATTTTTTTATTCTGTTTTATTATATTCTTTTTGTTTTTTTGATCTAAAGAAAATATTGTATATGAGATTGTGATAAAGAAAATGTTAGCAAGATAACCGATTTGTGAGATAAGAGGCAAACGAAAAGAGTTATGAAAATGTAAATAATTATTCGTGATAAATCACTAAATCCTCGTATTTGTTAATGATAAAGGAACATTGAGTCCAAGTTGTTCTTGTTAATCGGACGACAATGATTATCTTTCTCCAGAGCATTGGTACACAAATACCTAACGATATGTTTCTTTAGGACGAGATCGACAATGAGGACGACGAAGATTATATCATGTCGACAAACGAATATATATTATTTATTCATTTGTTGGAACATATTTATACACAATTTACGGTCTTTTTACATATTTTCCGAAGGTCTTCTCTGGTTATCACCCTTCTAAGCTTTTTGAGTAACAATGAGGTATAAAGTATTATATGACCCCATCTAATGCGTTTTTTACTTTTTATTGGTTGAGACTATTCACTATTATATTTATTATTTTATGATAAACATACATAATTTAAAAAAATAATTTTATGATACATTGAATTTAAGTAGAATTATGTTTGTTTTTCTTGCTGAAGCAATGTTGAAAGTCGTTCTTTTAGGGTCGTCATTTGTAAACATGATTACAATAAATTCAAATAGTTATAATTTGAAAATGACTTATCATTTTGTTGCTCATTTTTTGTTTGATTAGTACATATATTGGCAATTGAACACATAAATAAAAATCAATTAAAATTATTGACAATTTGTTTAAATAATCAGTATTTTAAAAAATGGAAACGGCAGAAATTCGAACTATTATGAAGTACATCAATAGTATATTCAGATACAATGCTACTATGCAGCAGACAGTTTCAAATTGGTTCAGGAAATTCGGAAAGGAAATTTTAACTTCAATAAAAAGTCTCGTGGTCACCCAGGAACGCAATTAATGACGAACTAAAGATAACTGTTGAATCGGATTATGATTTGTCATTCACGTTTGCTGTTACAAAACAAACAATATTGAATCACTTGATTCAAACTGGTAAAGTGAAAAAGTATGATAAATGGATTCCACGTGATTTGAATGAAAAGCAGAAACAGAAGCGTTTGGATATGAATGGTTGGATACGAATGAAGCACAAAAAAAACATTCCAAAGTACAAAATTCATAGTAAAAAAGCTGGTGGTGAGTGTTTGGTGATCTGCCCCAAAGTCTACAACAATGCAAAACTAAATACTGCATTGAAGACTATGACAAAACTACAGAAACTTGAGTTTGAACTTCAACATCATCCTCCGTACTCACCAGACCTTGCCCAAACTGACTACTATCTCTTTTTCTATTTGAAAAACATTTTGTTAGGTAAAAGAAATCAATTTCGATGATGCCTTAAAATGCCTTTCCAGGAATTTATAGACTCTCGCCCACCAACATTTTATTCAAATGGCCTCAACAAACTACTTCACAAGTGGTTAAAGTGTGTCGATAATATGGGTACATACTTTGATGAATGACATAAATATTTGTATTGATTTGCTTCTAATCAACATATATTTAAAGTTATTATCATTTATATTATATGTTTGTTTCATTAATTTTATTATTTTATACATCGCCATTATAATTACTGTCATACCAAAAGATTCGCTTGTCCGTCTAAGTCTTTTTAATCTTAAACATTTTAATGAATTTCAAGAGATCCATCACATTTACATAGTGTACCCCTTCCATAAAGAATGTATATTTATAGGTTTCATATATCTTTTACATATAATTAGTTTTAATGTATAATAATATAATAGTATTATCCAAACTTTCTCCTACGATCTTTGAATCCACTCAAGTAAAGAAAAAGTCCTTCTATTATCAATGACATCAATGAGAAAGATACCAAAACTATAACCAAATCCATTAATTAAAAAGAAATTTAATTAATTGAAACCCGAAATCCTCAGACGGGATTCACGTGGAGGAATTTCTCTCCTCATGTCTGATGTCACTCCGACCGGGTCTTGTCCTGACAAACAATTAGCGAATGGATTCCTAAAGATACGTCAGAAACGCTTATCAGAACGAGATCGAGTCTGACCTAATCGGCCGACGCTGATAATAGCAATGGTTCTAGATTAACAGGTTCGTTAAAACTTGAAGACAAGGAACTGGTTTAAGTGATTTATCTAACAACGAATGGATCAAATGGTCGAATGATAATGTCAAACTGGCGTTAGATAAGCTTAAGTTTTACTTAACGTTGAATAAAATTCCATTAAAAGTTGATATTGATTAATTTTTAATCAATTTGTGTAATATCAATTAATAGATTTTCCCTATTTTTATCGATTAAAAAAAAAATTTTTTGATATTTAATTATTTTTTTTTAATTTTTATTTTATTTTATTTTATTTTATTTTATTTTTAATAGCAATTAAAATTAATTTCAAATAATTGATATTATTTAATCAGGAATTTTTTTTCGTTAATTTTGTTTTTTGGATAAATTACCGAAATAAAATTTATGGAAAATATATTATTTCAAAAAAATTCTTTGATAAATTGAAAAGATATTAATTTATTTTAGTATTATTTTTATATTTTTTTCTGGTGATTTTTTTGGAAACTAGAAAAAATAATTAGTGATTTTCTTTTTAATTATTTTTTTTAATTAAATATATTTTTTGACCTATGATTGTAGAAATTAATTAGAAATTTTATAATTTAAATCAAACAATTAACCTAAACAAAGGTTTAGACAGGCTCTTGGCAGCTCTTGACTGGAAGACACTTTTGCGACTTCTTTTAGACGTTTAAGGTTATTATTAAACAATATTTACACACAACTTTATTTATTAATTTTAAATTTATGACCTTCTACGCAGAATTGTGATAAATTATTCTATTAAAATTACAACGAATTATTCTTTAAAATCTCTTGGCATTCATTAACCCTGTAAAAGTAAGAATATAATTGTTGGGGTTCCTTTTGGTGAACTTTAAATTTTTGATATTTTTAAAAATCATATATGTATTTTAAATAAATTGAAAATAATGTTCGATTAATTAAAATGAAATAATTTTTTAAAATAAAAACCTTTTAAAGTCTTAAAAAACAGAACAAGCTCATTCTTTAAATTTTTGGATATAATTAATTGTTATAAAATAAAAAAAATATTTAAAATCAAAAGTTTTAAACAGTTATTAGTAAAAAATATTTTAATTAATTTTAAAAAGTTAATTTCATAAATAATTGAATTTTAATTGTTTTGCATTTATT